>UELU01145026.1:0-21938 GCA_900490025.1 Megastigmus dorsalis
TCTCTCTCTCTCTCTCTCTCTCTCGACACTCCCTCCCTCTGTGTGCAAGGCGTCGCGGCTGCAGCATCTCTATATCTACGTGCAAAAGCACTTCGCGAGCTCGCAAAAACGTTCTTTTTTGCTGCTTTGTCCATGCTTGTGAGAAAAGCACAGAGAGAGAGAGAGAGCGACAGATAGAGAGGAAGAGAAATACCTGCTGCTGCTCCTCTCGGTGTGTGCGTATGCGTCGGCACGTTTGCCATATGCCCGCAGTGTGTGTGTGTGTGTGTGTGTGTGTGTGTGTGTGAAACTGCAAAATGACGCACCGGTATAGCCGTGCTGTGAAATCTGCAGGACTTATATGTGTGTATAAAGTTGGCGAGAGCAGAAGAAGGAGAGAAGATGAAAGCGTGGACGAGGGCAAGTGAGAAAGAGAGAGAGAGAGAGAGAGAGAGAGAGAGGATTTAAATTGCTCGGCACATTTTCAGCCCCTGCGCGCGCTGTTTATCAAACGTGATATGTGTTTACGGTGTCGCAGCTATGCGGAAAGAGGTAGAGAGTAGGAGACGGGAGAGATAGTGCGCGAGAACGAAAAAATCCAGGGAAGAAGCGGAGCGAGCGGCGCGGGCGAGGCGGAGGGACTAGAAGAGCCAGCCCGTCTGTTATAACGCGCTTGACGCATTCTTCATTTTATTTCGAGAATTATTAAAATGTCTCTCGCGCTCTCTTCCCTGCACACGTCCAGTTCTTATGTGTCCCGCATTCTTTCTCTCCTTTCCTGTTATTCAAGAGTTATCGCGACTTCTCTTCCCCCCCCCTCTCTCTCTCTCTCTTTCTCTCTTCCGTGCACCTTATATTTTTCATAAACAATATCTTAACGATCTTTTCGCGAGCGAACGACCCTCCAGAGCGGCTTTACAGAGTGAAAAATTACTTGTACCGAGTCAACAGCTCTTTGAACTTTGAAATGCGCACGGAAATCTCACCAATTTTGCTTAGCCTCAATTCTTCCTGCATTAGTAAATAACAATTATTGCTATCATGCATTTTTATAGATTATATCTTTATATCTGTTGCTATTCTACTCACTGGATTTACCAAAATAATCTGAAATTTTAAATTGATCAAAAACAGATGTTACACCATCAAACGATGAAATAAATAAAAACTATATTGAAACTAAATAAATAGTAAACAAAGGTATTGTCGTATAAATATATACCAAACGACAAACTCACTTTTTTATTTGGCCACTTTTTTAATTCACATTTTTTTTTAACAAAATGTTGGCTTTAATAAGTGAAGAGTCGAATGATAAATAGAACGTGCATTAGTGCAAATAATAATTAATAGAATAATTTTAGAGAGATATAAGGTATCAAACCTGTAGAGAAAAACAATTTTGCTAATAAACAATGTTTTTTATTCTGTCAAATTTAGTATTGGAAAGACCGAAATTGAATTGATATAACCTTCGAATAGTTATAAAAAGTTTTTCAATCCACTTTTTTCATAATAGGGAAATTTGCGACTATTAATATTTTTGAACTATATTGATTTTAGACTTTTATAGATTTTAGAATTTATAAAGTTTCGCAGCTATAACTGATCCCATATAAGCGTACACTGATTTTGAAAATGTTTGAAATTTCTTTTCTAACCAAAAACATTCATCATGAAAGCAATATATAATACACAATACTGTTTGGAATTGAAACATATAAACAAACGTATTTGCAAATGCACAAAATATTATCTTACAAGTTGAACTAGATAATTTTCATTCTCCAAAGTCTGCATCTATCGCTTTTATTAAATATTATTCGCTTTTCGCAGAGCGTACCAAAACTAGCCATCCATTATTTTTCACGTAAATTTATGCAAAGCTATATTGAAACTTTGTATGGACGAATGTGCGGACGTAGGGGTAGTAATAGTAGATAATATTCGCAAATCGATTCGAAATTCGGAAATCAGAATGCATGAATATTTCAACATCACGGACATCCGAACGCTTAATACAACATGCATAAACATCCTTAAATAAAAAGAACAGCAACGCGTTAAAGCTTATGTATAATCAATGTCGCAGCGCAGAAATCTCCCGTGCGCTAAATAGTAGGAAATACCTCGTTCGAAACTATCAAAGTTCAAAATCCCTTTTCGACAGTTAAAACAATAATACTTTTTTATATTTAGTTCTGTTCTTACCGTTTCGCAAATTCTATTTAAATATTTATTGCAGAATCAGTATTATATGTAATTTGAAATGATTCAAAAAATTCCAATAAAATGTAAAATAATTTGCTTAATTCCATACGCAAACTCGTTTAGCTATACATTTAAAACATTTTTTAATTCATAACATATGGATGCATGAGCAGCAGCAGCAGCTGTATTTTCATACATTCAATGCATACCTATTTATGAATTTCACGAAAGAAGAATTTATCAAAAAATCACGGCTCAATTATGTCGTAAAAAAGCAATGTAGATTATTTTTATAATCTGCAATACTCGATGTCACAATTCGTATAAATTATAATACTTTTGTTAATTTTCTCGAGTAAAAATATACATATATGCCGTCGAAATTTAAAAATAACAGAAAACCGAGCAGCTTATTGCGTGCCTTATATATTTCAGAGTCTCGATTCTCTCGTGTCACGCGGACATCTTAAAGATTACCGCACATGCGAAACAAAGGCAGTTAGTCGTGCGGAATGAAAATCCGACTTTGATATGTTAATCAGATGGTCATTAAAAATGTTGAACACGAATATTATTCACCTAGATAAATATAAGTACGGACTCATAAGAAAATGTTTCATTTAAATATTAGTCAGCATTATATCGATTGAAATTCATCAATGTCTCGAGCACATATTCATACAAAAAAAGTAGCTCGCATTATCATAAAAGTAAGTTATTTTGAAGTGGCTCGAAACGATACCAACGAATCCATTTAAAAAACATATATTTAATATATAAAGAATCCAATTCAGCGAAGGTAAATTGTTGCCGGGAATGGAGAGTTTTCGCGGCGTATTATGTTGGCAAAAAATGCACCGATTGATCGAGCACCTCTCTATATAGAGTTCGTACGTGCGCTCACGCGCGCTAGGGAGAGAGAGAAAGAGAGAAAGAGAGAGAGAGAGAGAGGTGGGGGAGAGTTCGCTAGTGCACGCATGGATTGGTCCGGTGGCGCGCGCGCGAAATCGTCGTCGACTGCATGCCGTGTGCACATAACGTAGCTCTCTCCGAGCTCGCGGAAAAGCCGATACCGGGGTAGTGCCCTCCTCCTCCTCCTCCTCCTCCTCCTCCTTCCCCCCTTCCCCCGCGCACATAGTCTCATAATACCGGGGGCTACATGCATTTTCCATAGGAGCGACTAGAGAGAGCTCGCTGCTGCAGCAGCACACCCACACGCGCGCGTCCCGAGACACCTACACATCTCTTGCGGATCAAGGCAGCCTCTCTCCATCTCTCTCCATCTCTCTCTCTCTCTCTCTCTGGCGCTCTCGACCTGTCGCCCCGATGTTTTTCCGCGTGAATCCGCGTCGTCGGGAATTTCTCACTCGCTGCATCCGTGGAACGCGAAGAGCCGCTTTACCTCCCCCCTCTGCATCCGAAAAAGGGTGAAAAAAAATAAAAGGAGCGGTGGGAAAGGAGGTCGCTGCTGCTGCTGCAAGGAGAGAGAGAGAGAGAGAGAGAGCGGATGCGTGCCGCACGGCCCGGGAATATTTTTCGCCATCGCGCGCCAGCAGCCCAGTGCTAGACTATATTCCCACCGAGAGAGAGAGAGAGAGAGAGGGAAGGATGCGAGCCGTTGCGGCCAGTGGCAGGAATATGAGATTTAAGTTGGAGCTTTTGCTGCTTCCGTGCTTTTCGCAAGAATGATAGATTGAATTGCTCGAGCTCAAAATAAAACGTGTATAATCTATGTAAGTTTCCACTCCTGTGCAGTGCAATGTTCGTGGAACGGCTGCGATCGAATATCGAGCTGGATTTATTAAATTCCCTTCTTATATAGGATATTTCGTTTAAATATAACTGCAAATCTGTACTTTTCTGCACTTTATACATACCAACTTGCAAGATGGAAAATCTACTTTGACAAAACTCGGTCGTTTATTAGATGACGTTAATGGTACATTTCAAACAACAAATCAACGCAGCTATAGAACAGCTCGAATAAATCATCCAACAGACGTGATTATGTATATTTCGCAGAATCAAAAAACCCAGTGCGGGCATATCGAAATTATTTTCGCCCCGACATCGGCCCTACAGCCTCCCCGACTGCACTACATGCCCTAGTGCTGAAACGGCGGCTGTAACGGTGCAGCAGGAACGGCAGGACGAGCCGACAGCGAAAAGCTACGGGGCTGTCGGCGCGTGTGCCGTGCCTCAGCTAGTCGCGTCTGTTATCGCCTCGCTGCATTATTTTAACCCCTTTTCCTCCTCCACCAACGCTGCTGCCGCTGCTGCAGCTCTTTCCCGCGCTTCCACGCAGCCCCGGCAACGCTATACATCGGCTACGGAGCAGCGGCAGCAGCACCGGCAGCGTAGCGAACTATGTCTGTGTGTAACGAGGGTAGCGGGGGGGAGGGGAGGGAGGATAGGGGGAAGCATGCAGGTTGAGCTTGGGGCGCGAACGCGCGAGCGCGCTTCCGAATGATTTATACGAAATGCCTCGATGCACACTCGTGCACATGCTTGCCTCGCGCGCCATTTTGCGCGAAATCGCGGGATATGCGGTGTTTCGCCGCCTCTACGTGTGACTTTCGCCTCTCTCTCTCTCTCTCTCTCTCTTTCTCTCCGTGTGTGTGTGTGCGCGTGTGTGTGTGTGTGTGTGCACGCGTCTGTGAAAACTATAGCTGCTCTAGACCGAGTAATGCGCTTAATCATATTATATATCGGTACGCTGCGCATTAATTATGCGAGTACTTATTCACTCGGAATTATTATCTTCCTTGCGTTTTTGGCTCCTGCTGCTCCTAACTGAAAAAACCTAGTTGGCCGTAAAAAATACCCGTTGGCTCGTTCTTCAGCTCGCTTTTATGCTGAGAAAACAGTAAAAGGTTTTGCACGACGTACTGGTCGTCGATTACTTTTCGAGTATTTTTTGAAATACGATATTTCTTACGAATAATTGTATATTTATTAAGAAAAGCCTATATCTCGAGCAAAACCATTATGCAGTTTTTCGCGAAAATAAAGGGAAATACTCATATTTGCTAACGATGTATTAGTACAGATGTCAAGTAGTAACAGACGAGTATCGAAAGACATTTATTTTTATCGAATTTTTAAAAGTCTTCTCTCGAATAATACTGCACTTATTGTTGGAAAATTTTTTCTTACTTCAATACCATGCACTTCGTACGTCTACTTAAGCCTACTCCAAACTTATTCTTATTCTTCAAACTTATTTCCAACTCTAAACTTTATTTAATTTTTTGAAAATATTCAAATAGATCTTTTTTTAAATAACTTTTCAGATATTTTTCAAAACATTAATGCAATAAATGCTGCATGAGCACATCTTTCAATGAAAACTCAAGTATAGGGAGATAAAGTGCAGTAATGTCAATTTAAACGGGATTTTGCATTTTTCACTGTACGCCGGGAATCTTTTCATTAAAAGCATCTTTTGTTTTGCATAACTAGTTTTGCCAACAGGATTTTCGTAAAAACAAAAGCACGACGCATAATATATATAAAAAAAAGGGTTGCTCGGTCAGCTCGTTTTGCAGCATCATGTTTTTGCATTTAAAAATGTGTATTCTGCAACCCCGTTAAAAAACATTCTAGAATAATCCTATTACCTCTTAACCCATTTCTGTATAATACTGTGCATGTAAAATTTATAGTTAGTACATTCGTACGCGGCGATTTGCGCTACGCGCTGATGCTACTGCCGTGGCTATTAAATTCTGTAATCGCGTCGTCAACCATCACGAATTTCGAAATTGAACGCTAACCAAAAAAACGACACATTTATCGCCGCCCGACAGTTTTACTCTAATACACGGCCTAAGATAAAAAACATCGATAAAAAGGAAAAGGATAGGAGCAAAGGACAGCTATATTGGACGTAATAGTTTTCTGATTCTCGAATGACTCAGCTGTTGTGCGTATTGCACTATAGATTTGTGGAAAGGGGAGTAGTCGAGGGAAAAACAATTGTTGCGAGCTCTTGAAATTGCAGAACCGAATCGCCGACCTATTAGAGGATTTAACCCAGAAACCGAGCAGTCCGTGAAGATAACAATAAACTATTTTTGGAATTTGAATTTGCTCGCTGCGATGACGAGACCTCGGGTATAGAAAGAAAATTGAAAAACCGACAAGCGGATGTTCGCCGCGTGGCCCGGCCAAACTATTCGGCCAACTATGCGTATTTCTTGCCACCTGCAATTTTCCTCCATCCTAAAACGTACACAATATCGCCGCTACAGGAATAGTGCTGCTGTACACGTAATTTCCACCGAATTTTCTCGTTCTACGAAATTCAATGTCATTAAACATTAATTTGCGAACAAAACTATAGCAGTCGGAAACGGTACGCATTCGCTTCGAAAATCTAAGGCTGCACGTCCTAAAAATTCAGCTCTGGCCCTCGTTAGAATAGAAATCCCTGTATATAAAGAATTTAGTGCCCGAGGGGTATGTATAAGCCAAGTCCGCGTCGGCCATTGTGCGGAACGTCGGGCCGCGCATTCGACCGAATACGTCTTTGACTGTGCAGTCCACACACACACGCGCGCTCGTGTATAGACGAACGCATACATATATTTATACGTTTACTCATCCATATACGCAGTTGGGCCGTATACATTTCCGTGCGTATGCACACGGATATATATCCTGCCGCCTCCGATGTATATAGGATACATACTGTCTGTGCACATGTGTACTATATATAGATGTGCTCGCGCGTAAGCATAAGGGGTCGAGTCTCGCGTAAATCCGTGTGTGCGGCTGTATTCACACGCACCGAGAGCAAATGCCGAGGAGAGTGAAATGGCATCAGCCACATATACACCACTCCCTCGACACACACTCACACATACACACACACACACATAAAACGACGACATGCAGAGATAGGAGGCATTCGAATCGAGAGAGTCGCTATACCCTGTCGTCGTCGTCGGCGGCGGCGGCGGCGGCAGCGTCGGATCCCTTTGATTTTTCACTTCATCCCAATCTTGTCGTTCCTTTTTTCCTCTCTTCCAGCCCACGTTCATCCACACACACACACACACACACACACACACACACACAGAGACAGACAGATACGCAACTATGTACCGTCAGCATACACGGAGCAAGAGCAAGAGAGCAGCGGCAGTATAGGTAGTGCTTGGCCTCCTCGTTTTTCCGTCGCAGCTCGTCTGTCTGTCAGGTCGGGCGCGACCCAAGCACTGATCGTAATGCAATATTATTGGAGATTGCGCAGGTACATATAGAGAGAAGCGAGAACGTCTGCAGCGAATACGCGTATCTCCTCCTTCTCTCTGTGTGTGTTTGTGTGTGTGTGTGTGTGTGTGTGTGTGAAGGGGTCACGGCAGCGGCAGCATCAGTAGCAGCAGCGACAGCGGCAATATAGTCACGGTCTGCGAGTCTTCTGGCGCAGCTGTGCACTCAGACGCCGCCAGATTCCCCTACCGACGCACACATACGCATACACGGGCATCCAGTGCTGCTTGCGAGGTCAGCTGCCTCTGGATATCCATGCGAGAATTCGATCTCTCTCTCTCTCTCTCTCTCTCTCTCTCTCTCTCTCTCTCTCTCCTCCTTCTCCTCCTCCTTCGGCTTCTCTGATTCAACACGGGACAACATCCCCGTGCGGCTTTGCTTGCCCACTCGCATGGCACTGTGTTATGCTGCACCGAGCTTTTATCGATTCGACTAATTAGCTAGATTCTGTTTTTCTTCGTTTGCTGCTGTTGCCGCTGCTGCTGCTGTTGCCGGGCTGGAGAGAAGGAAAGACAAGCGACGTAATCGATGCAGCCGAGATATTTTTCGTTGTACCCCCGACAGATTTTTCTATGCTATATACACGTGGGAAAAATGTAGTACATAAAAAACAGTTGTGTTGTACAGAAATGTTCTATTTCAATAACGAATGGAGGGGAATCGTGAGTTTTTTCTATTGTGGCGAAAAAACAATTTTAGCTTTAACTTTTTATCGAGATTGATTGCACTTTTTTTGCCTGTTGAATTTCATAAAAGGTATAACATTTTTATCAAATTTTGAGCGGTTTGTAACGAAAACGTTGCCCCAGCCTTTTCTATATATATTACAGTCTATCCAATAGTTTGTAATTTTTACTTAATAAATAGTACATTTTTGCTAAACAACAGTATCGATGAAATTAAATTACTTCAGACCTGAATAAAGCATACATACATATATATATGAAAGATCTTATTACCTTTTACAATTTCGTTGCCTGTATATTGCTCACTATATCCATTTCCCCGTATTACTCTTATAAATTTAATTAATGAGCTGCACAAAACTAATATCGACGCACTTAATCCGGCAGAGCTCAAAAGATAACATTTTCCCGCGCGGTGTAGGTACTTTCCAGCTTCTCGCGCGTCTTTTAATACAGGACACGTCCAACTATGACTTTTACAGCCCTGCGCGCGAGTTAAAGCTTCATTCAGTCTTAAACGCCCCGAAACGGAATGAAGAAAGACTAATAAAACGGAAAGCCTGCCGCGGGGGAGAACAACAATCTCGCCTCCCTTTCTCGTGGCCTCCCCGAAACCCACCTATATATACATATATATACACCGTCGAGTCTCCCGGCGCAATCTGCAGCTCGGCGTTTTATCTCACGCCTCTCTCCCTTTCTCTCTCTCTCTCTCGCTTTTTCTCCATTTTTCAATTTTGAGTTATATACGCGCGAAAAAGTGGCTTTTAGTGCTGTACACGCGGCCGTTGCTGCTGCTGCGGCGGGCCGCGAGGGCATAAACATTATGGCGGCTCGTCCAGCAAATTTGATGCTTATATATACACACACAAGAATAACGGCCCAGCCATGGACGCGTATACACCTACACACATCGCGGGACTTTGAAAGCTCCCCACTTTTTCAGTTTGATGCGCTCGGTCGGGTCCGCGTTCAGGGGCGTGGCGCAGCGCTCGGATTCTGCAACCATCCGCCGTCGCTTCAACGTATAGAGCGCGAGAAGCCGGAGATGTAGAATGCAGCTCTGCTCTGCTCTGCTCTCTCTCTCTCTCTCTCTCTCTCTCTGTCTCTCACTCCCTTCGGTCCCATTCTCCGCGCGCTTAGACTATCTTCCGGCTTGCGATTTCGGACGGGAATTCGTGAGATAAAATGCGCTCGAAAGAGATGCGTCGCTGGTACTACTGATGCTGATGCTGCTGCTACGGTCTTTTCTTCTTGAAATTGAAATTTTGGATAATCTCATTTCTCGATGTAATTAAAAGTGGTGATACCGGTGGGAAAATGAGAATTTCAATTGTGGGGGTACAGTGGTTAAAGTGCGGAAGAGTCAGTTTTGTCGTGTCGTTTTGAGGCAAACGTTGAAAATGCGGGAAAAAGGGGTTATTGGGTTATAGGAGTAATTCAAAGTTTACCCAAAAATGGAACGAGCAGAATTTAGTCTCGTGTATTCATTTGCGTAATTCCAGTGCGAAAAAGGTTCGCATAAAAATTGCATCTCTTCAGGGACCATTATATCCCCCTGCACTAGTCGTATAAAATATTCTCTTTATGGGCGAGAAATAAATTCTTTTTATTAATGTCATTCAAACAGAAATAAATAACTCAAACATATATCTTATTGGATGCTAAAAATACAGTTGAATAAATATTTATTGCTAATTAAATTGTTAATTACGTCAAATAATATGGAGCCATGTGCATTTGTTCATGTACTGCAAATATTCATTTAAGGTCTATTTTACTGGTTTTAATTTATTTAATTAATATGCAGCTATTCCCTAGCATATTAGCTTTGCGTGTAAAATATTTGTATTTATTCTTAAACTCTGATCAATCAAGTATTCTCCCGAACTCAAGATTATAATTTAATATAAATTAAAAATATAATTAATTTGCAAACTCTTTTATACAGAAAATAATATTGAACTCTATTATTAGATGACTACATTTTCTTGGGAATTCAAGAAACTCAATTATTTATTCAATTACACAAGAGCTGTATAAAATTCCAAGGTTTAGCTCACAATGAACGCCACCTTTGTAAGACTATTCTACTGAAAACTCGATTTTCTCAAAGTATCTGATATTATATGTTTCCTTTATTATCAACTGATCGAAATATAAAAATTATAATAAATCCCTATATTTCAAATTTTATCTCGAATCAATTAAATTTATCATCTACCTATAATATAATTATGATCTACAATAAATAATGAAAAAAAAATTGTATAATCAGGCTACAAAAAAAAGATCATGTCATAACATTACCATGCCAGTCACGACAGTTTTTGTACGTTCTCATCGTGTATTGTCCAAAACGTCTCAGACCGCCTTATGCGTTAAGGTTCGAAGATATAGGCGATAGACGTTGCAGACGAGGGCAGTAATATAAAAATCAATGGCCTAGACGAAGATGAAAGTAGTCTAAGTCGCCCTCTGGATCGGAACTTGCACTTTATATATAAAAACGATCTTGAAAGCTATACATACATAAGCTTTAGTATGTACATATAGACGTGTAGGGTGTTGTCAAACACAAAAATCCATTTTCTTACGCAGCCGAAGGAGGAAAGTTGTAAAAGATTTCCACTCTATAGGCGTATCTAATTCACGAAGGTCGTAAAATATTAAATAAAAAGTTTTGATTAGCCATTAGGCCGTTAGATCCGAAGAAAGCTTTTCTCATAAAGAATGCATCGGCGATGAATGTAAACAACAAGTCCTAGCACGCATAAAATTTACTCACTCATTCCGCGTCCAGCTGAAACTCGATCAACTTGTAATTCAAGCAACGAACTTTCTACTCCGAGAGAGATTCCGAAACCATTTGCTCTCTGTTTGATTTTCCATAAAGTTAACGCTGTAGCTAAGGTAACATAAAACCAAACTCCTCTCTCTATCTCTCTCTCTCACCCTCTTCTATCTCCAGCCATCTCTCGCACCCACTCCAACCTATCTGCTTCTATTTGTCTGCCTGTTCTTCGAACTCTCTCCCTCTCTCCCCCTCTCTCTCTCTCTCCTTATTCGAAGTCTGCTGAGCGTACGTACGTGATAAACGACGAGCGATCTGATAAGGCCATGCACACGAGAGGCGGGGAGCAGGAGAGAAAAAATATAAGTGTAGATTTCGATCGAGTCAAGGGACTCTGAAATTATGTTTTGTAATTTAAAACGTCGAACTCGCTACTTTTATCCCTTCCGCCCGATGTAGTTTCTGCGGTCGTACAGACACGCCGAATTCGTGTACGAAAAATTAATGCTTTCCCCGACGGTAAATAAAAAGCAACGAATCACCTACTGCTAGACGTGCTATTTTTTATGCAATATACCGTTTGCGATTGGATAAAGCGAAAGTTGAGTTTAAGGACACCTTATAAATCAGAGCTCGAGCCCATAATCTTCGCCCGCTGATCGATACGACGAGCGCGAAAAAAGCCACGTTCTCGAAAATTAAATAAAGACCTTGAAATATTTTGCCTCCTCGCCTCGTCTGAGAATCGCATTATTGCGTTCGAGGTGAAGCCTAGGGAAGAAGAGGGAATTCATGAATCATGATTCATGTCGTGCGTCGTTCGGGCTTATACTTATATAAAACGCGATTTTCGCCAAGACGCGAAAAAGCGTATACACGACGATACGCAAATTGAACCTCGATAAAGGAGCGAGAAAGAGAGAGAGAGGGAGAGGGAGTGAGGGGGTAGAGGGAAAAGAGAGAGAGAGAGTCGGGGCCGCACGAGCGATTAGTCGCGATAGCGTGTACCAAAAGTCATAAATATGAATCAAAGGGATTAAGCGCTCGACGTCCAGCTATTATCCGTCGCTTCGTATAAATAAAGCTCGCGACTGAAAAAAAAGCAGAAGCAGTAGCAGCAGCAGCGAACAGCGCGGAAAGAAAATTTATAGATGTAAAAATAGATATGGAAAAAAAAAAGCGGACAGTGTATATATCGCCGATGTATATGCGTGTACGTATATACGGCAAGTGCAGGCTAATGACGGAATCTAACGTGAATCGGTAATCCTATAGTCTGCGAGTCTCGCTCTAACGTTCCACGAAGTAAAAAAACAGAAGAGGAAGAAGAGAAAAACGTAGAGAATCGCTGCATATTCGTCATTTAGTCGGATGACGAATCGCCACCAGTCTATAGATATACAACGGATACCAAAGTTGCGAATAACTTTTATTTTCCGCAGCCGCACGCTTAAGATTCAACAGCTTGAAAAGTGTGTGTGCGTGTCGGTCGCGGCAATCCATTACCCCCACGCAATCTTCTCGCAACCTCTAGTTCGGCAACTTTTTGTCGCACAACGACAATGCGAGCATAGCGAACCTCTCGTTTTAATCAGCGCCAAGAGTCACTTTATTATAGCGATTACTCAACTTCTCGGTACGCTATATAGAGCACATCCTCTACATTGTATATACATCGGACGCATAAGCTGCTCGTGCGCTTCATTTTTAAATGCATTACATATCGCGCTATCACATAATATGTCAAAGCTGTTGGAACGCGAAAAAATGCTACAACTTAACGTAGATTTTGTTTATCCGTGCGGGCGCAGGTATCGAGTTTTAAAAAAAAAATAAAACAAAAATAGTGCCCGCACAAATAGAATTTACGGCGTGTACAGGGGGATAGGGTAGAGTAGCAATTGCAGCCTCGGCGACTAGTCTGTGTACTCGGTACCGGTGTACGAATGCAATTTTTCGGCCGCAGCACCGCAACGATATTCCATATCAATTCCGTCGTCGCTTCCGCTCGGCCATAGCGCAAACTCTTCGGTCTCTCCCTGTGCACGTGTGTACCCAACGAATCAAGCGCCGCGGCCGGACTTTTGTCAATATATGACTCGGTCCCCTCCAGCTCTGCAGCCGCGCGTCGCCTGTTTTTCGTCGTACGATCTCTCGTGTCGGATAAAAGTGGCAGAGTCAACGCCGCGGGAGAGAAAAGTGTCGGTGCCATGCGATCGGTGAGAAAAATCGCTGCGAAGATATAAAGATATATATAAAAAAAAAGGAGGAGATTGGACGGAGTGAATAAAGAGAGCGAGGGGAAGCTATTTCGCGACGCGTCTCTGCGGAACCTTGACGTCAAAAGCAAAATGAATACCTATACTGCTCGCGTTACTCTCCATGTGTGTGTGTGTGTGTGTGTCTGTGTGCGTATGGGTCGCAAGGGGTGGAGAGAGAGAGAACAAGGATGTCCCAGTAAATTCTTTACTGCCCGCAGAAAATAAGCTCGCGATAAAAGCAAGTCTCGGGGCTCTTGGACAACAGCGGCAGCGGCAGCGGCAGCGATTCTCACTCTCCCTCGCGTTTAGGAGCAGCTTACGATCCTTGGCGCCATCTTTCCGTCTACTTCTCGTCCGATTCCGCCTCCCTGAGCTCCCTCCTCTCTTACACACACACACACACACACACGGGATATTCTACTGCTTCGAAATTTTAAAATCGCTGCGACTTATTGCACGATGTTATCCGGTATATACAGCGAGTGGAGAGAAACTCGATTTTTCGCAGATATTTTTTTTCCCCCCAAAAAAAAATGTACGACATTCTTCTTGTCGGAGGCCATCGATTTCGCGAGTGAAAAAGGATGTCTATTTTTATACGAAAATGTGTGTACATATATAGGATGGCTGACAGAGTCGCGGACAATGTTGGAGCTATTTTGAGTTTTCGACGCGCAATATACATCCCAACGTATAAAGTACTTTTCGCTCCTTTCCGTCTATCTCGCTTGAGCAGTAGTTAGCTCGCGCGACTCTTCCTTCTTCTCCTTACCCACACGCGCACGCGAGGCCACGGACCTCGAGGTATAATAAAAAAATAATCGCCTCGGTCGTAAATCGCGCGAGAATACGTAGGAAAGAGAAGAGAGAAGAAGAAGCTTAGAAGAAGGAACGGTAAGACCCCTTCGTGTCCCCCTTATCTCATTCATATATCGGCTGTAGCGCAAGATTTACAGCGGAAAGAAAATTAGAGGACAAGGAGACGCGCGTGGAGAAAAAAGTGAGCTTTCGTCGTTGCTTTTATACCGTTTATTGGTCACTCGGTGCTTTATTCTTATCATTCTTATCGTATCATTTAAGGACCCGCCGATTCTCTTTAACGCTGTCCAATTGAACGCGACTATGTGTGCGTATACTCGAAAGTATAGATTCGAGTCGAATAACTGAAAGCGAAATATTAAATATCTGGTGTCATCGGACTCCGACTTTATTTACTTTGAGCTTTCTTTCGTGTACCGAGGGCAGTTTTATCGGTGGCTGTAGGAGAAAGACAGTTTTTTGTTCGTAAGCAGATGACAGAACAGAGTTTTTAAAACAATGATTTTGCATAACGCTGCTTGCTTTCGTTAAAATAAAACTGGTAATATACAATTGCCATGTATAAAATTCAATATAAATTTTAAGTTAATTTAAAACTGTTGAAGTTAAGTATTGCCAGAAACTTTGTGATGATAATTTTCATGTAACGGTGATGGATGTATACTGCGCAATCCAATTAAGAGATTCATGTTTTTTTAATAAAAATAAACAGTGGATACGCATAGGATTAATTATTTACGTTTGTGTTAAATTTTCTAGAAGCTGATTCCATGTTTATTCAATATTCCGATTGAAAATTTAAGGTTTCATTTCGCCCGACAAGAACATGCATTTTCCTGCAGAGATACTTTATGCAGTTCGCGCTCACAAATACTCACGTATTTCAGTAGCTTGAGCGTATGCAAAACTCATTTTATACGGTTCACTGCATTCAAATTTAATAGTTCCAAAACTACTCTCCAAATTAGCATTGAAAATCCAGCCAATTCTCGTACTCGCACAGACACACAGTGACGAGCCTCGCTTATTAAAAACGATCATCGATCGCCTCGTGCACTCGATACAAGAATTATCGGATATTAGTCGATATCTTTTTCTCCTCTGTAACACGTCATTGTCCAAAGAGGTGCAGATAAATAATCGCCTGTGACTTTCGGCCAAAAGGGAGAGGCAATAAGTGGAGTTTCGGTCGTGTGCAACTGTCGGCGCTGAGCACCGCGCGCCAAAGTAATACAATTCGACGAAATGAGTTACTTGGAAGATGAACAGTCGCCTGTGCAAAGTTCCAGCCCCTCTCTCTCTCTCTCTCTCTCTTTCTCGCTCCTGTTTAGCAGCTCCATCATCCACCGTCATTTCATTCGGTGCGTGATCCCCGAGAGTCTTATCTGACGTCCGAAGGCCCCCTTACTCCCTCTCTCTCTCTCTCTCTCTCCTTATTTGCGGATTTGGAGTCGCGAATATAAGCTCGTCCTTCATATACTCGGCAGTCTAGCGCGAGAAAAAAGAGGGACTGGACGACGATGGTTCGTTCTCTCTGTCTCTCTCCTGCACGGGGCTGCACACATATGAGTTTGTCCAAGGGAGAGAGGAGAGGAGAGGAGAAAGGTCCCTCGGCTTTATACTTATATAGCGCGCTCCTCCTCCTAGAGGATATATATAGAAGGAGCGAAGATGCGGAAGGCTCGATAGTGCCCCCGCTTACGGTCATAAAGCGTCCCAGGGAGAGCGAGAGATAGAGAGAGAGAGAGCCTGGGACACACTTTTCTCTCGCTGCCGGCACCGTTGCTTTTTACGAGGCCAAGGAAAAATAGAGCGAGAGTGGAAGCTCCGAGCTTTTCTCTGATTTTTTAATTTCTGTTTCATTCGCGCGGATTACCCGTCTGTTTGCGGAATACTTTGCCGCGCGCGCGCGCGCGCCAAGCTCCTTTTGATGAACCGTTTCATCACCTTGTGTTGACTCTAAACAAACACTTTCTCCCCCTACCATCTTCCATCTCCATCTGATCTATACAGCTATTCTTTTCTACCCATAAACGAAGACGCGGAACACTTTAGCCGTTCCGAATAATTGGATCTCCGTGATGGAATTGGAATTCGGCCCGAGTATAAATTCGAGCTTTTAGACTGTTGTTCTCGATGCGTTCCCCCCCGCGCGAACTACTCCAGCGGCAATTTCCACACCTGCAACGTCCGCGGAAAAGCGAAGAGCGGTGGGGCCGACTCGCGCAAGTTGGAGTTTGATGAGACCGAGTGGCAATTCCTCGAGTCGAGGAATCAAAAGGAAATCACAAGAATCTCGATTCTCTGTGTACGCGCCTCGGTATATATATATATATATAAGAGAAAATCGAATCGAAAGACAAGGCACGCGCGCCTGTGTATGTATGTGTGTGTGTGTGTGTTTTCCAGCTGGCGCGTATACTCGAGAATGCCGCGGTGCGCGGAGGAATTCGCCGTGCACGCTTAAACATGCTCAACTTCCTCTCTCTCTCTCTCTCTCTCTCTTTATTTATTTACTTATCCGCTCTGCGGCTTGGCGCTATATTTTTACTCCATGCATCCGCTGGTCCCGCGAAGCTCGGCTGCGGGGATCAAGCTTTATTTATTTATGCCGTCGTACACACTGCGCCCGCGTCTCGCGTTTACGCCAGTTATTTATTGTTTGCTTCTGGAATTGCGCTGCCCCGCTCCCTCCACCTAGCCCCCCCATCCCCTTTTTGTACTTGCAAAGTTGGCCCCGTTCAAATTGGTCTTTCTCTGTTTCTTGCTACTTCTCGGCCCGACTCTCTATATGCTGCAGTTCTTTTTCTCTTTTATTTTATTCCATTCCTTCTCGCGCTCTGTCGTTATGTTTCTATACTCGTTCTTTTTTCTCTGCTATAGTTCGTTCAATAACAAGCTCTAGTCTCACGGATCGCTGGACTCTGGGGATGGAATTTTTTGCGCTCTTTCGCAATTCTTATTTTTCTTTCTAGTCAGTTATCTCACTCTCTCTCTCTCTCTCGCTCTTCTAGTCTGCGCATAGCGAATATTGTATATGTGTGTACGTGTGAATGGGCTTCGGCTGGTGATATCTTTTTGCGAGATAGCATGGCTACGATGTAACGATGATAAAAATATGGAAACTTATAGGCCGGGAAGATTTTATGTGGGCCGAAAGTTGACGAGGTTCGTTCGATATAGGCCGAATTTCATGTGGATCGAACTCTATTTATAGAAAATGTTTTCAATTACGATAATATATTGCAAAAGTTTTATATTTATAAAAAGTAAAGTTTCATACCAATGTTCTTTTTTTATCAATGAATAGTTTATTTATAGCATAGGGAAAGGCTTATCGTGGTAGAAACGAAAAAGAAATCTCGGAAAAGAAGTTATTTTATATTTTATAAAAATTCACATTTGTAAAATGAAAGCCAAAAATGTAAGAAAATATGTTAAAGTATCTATCCTACATGGGTAGTATGAATAAAAGAAATTTAACAAAAAACATAAATTCTGTTGCACTTCAATAGCCAAATAATCATATAGGAAACAATGGAAAAAGTATTTGTTTGACCCAAGCATATAAGGTTTATAGATTTTTCGCCGGTATTTGTAGTGCACTCAATTAACGTTTGACTCCGGGTCAAGCATCGCGCGCACTGCACATTCCAGACACCCACGACCAAAAATGAAGACTCTAAATATTCATCAGCATGCTAATAAAGGGACGTTTGTCCAAAGTGGACTTGCCCTCGACCAGCGGTGCACGTATCATAAAGGGGAGAAAAGAACACTGCACGAGAGAGAAAGGAAAGAAGAAGCGGCTCCCTTCGACTAAAAAGCCGCCGCCATATTCCAACCCCGTCGAGATCAGCGTATACAAAATTCATGAATTCCCCGGTTGGTCGGTGAAGCCAGCCTTTAGCACAGCTCTCCAGCCTAACAGAGTCGTATTTTTTATGCTCGCACGTCAATTAGTTTTCCCCCCTTAACGGTCTTCTCTCCCTTTCGACGCACAACCATCCATATATATATATAGGCATGCACGTAGGATACACACGTACATACACATCCTTTCCGGCCACTCCACTCGGCCGGTCTCCCGCGCATGTACGCGTTCCTCTCTATCGCAGAACCAGAGCCAGAGAGTGAGAGAGACTGCTATGCGGTTGATGTTTGACGGAAACTGTTGTTCCGCAGGCAGACGCGTTAGTTGGCGTCCTCATTATGCGCGGATTATTTAGCGAGCGACGGTTTCAGTAGATCGGGAATACGAGCCTGTGCAGACGTGCCGCTCACACTCCCTCTCTCCGCTCCCCCCGGTCGCATGTGTGTCTGTATGCGTGTATGCGCGTGTAGGTAGTGGAGCGTGGCTGCAGTGTACGCAGGCTATCGGCGATCGACCGCCAGCACTCGCCAATGACGGCAGCGGCCGACACGATGATACGCAAAACGACGCTTTACCGTGCGCAATCCTCGGGGCGCTTCGGCTCCGAAGCTAAGCTTATACCCGACTCGAACCGCGCGTTTTCGCAAATTATACACGCCGAAATAAATGCCGAGTTCATTAGTTTGGCCGCGCGGTTCTGGGAAAGTCTGGTTATTTGCGGATCTGGGCAGAAAAAAATATTGAATTCCGCCGACGTGTCTCTTCGTTTCTTTGGATAAGGGGTTGCGGGATACGTTCGGTAGCTACGCGGATTATTTAGCGCGCTGCGTAATCGTTTTCCTTTTCAATTATCTTGGGTATATTGCGGCTAAAAGAGCTGTATCATCTATTGGCTTCTCTACTACTTTGTGTATTTTCAGCTTTTTAGCGTCTCGATTTACTATTCTCTTTACCAGTGTTAGCTGTGTTTAGCTCCGAGAGTTTGGTTATAGATACACGCAACAATGACAGTTACGCAAATTAATAAAATGAAGGAAATTAAGGTGAAAATCAAAAAATATATATAGAATCGAGTTATTCAATGAAATAAAAGCGATTTAAAATACGTTCTATTACAGTTGAATACCACTGCAACCAACCTTCCACGATAAATAAAGGAGGTCACGCACATTTATTCAACGTAATATAAAATTGTCCACTATCGATTTGTAGAAGATTATTAAAACCCTACAGAATCTATTGGATTCGTACATATGTATATATCGGTTATATACATTCGCGGGGTAGGCTTTGTCCGTAACCGCCGCCGCAGCATATGAAATGGTGAGGTACTTCCACTGCTCGCCGGTTAAAAGCTACAACTTTGTACTATATCTCTTTGTTACAATCGCCGGAGCTACGGGCGTACTTTTCTGCGCCTTAACTTTTGGCTTAATGGATCGATGAATTTATAATAAAGTATAAATGAGGGAAGAGCCTAGAGCGCACTATCCTCGCGCATAATCAATTCATTATACGCGTGCCTCCCAAATTAGTGCATAATAATTTAATAATCTATTTCGCGAAGCTTTATACCTGTCTGTTCATTATTATAATCGAATTAATATCTCGCGAGAATAGTGTTTTGAGTTTTAACGTAATTAATAGTTTCCCGTGGACGAGCACAAGAGAATTCTCTATGAGAGTAAAATTACAATGTGCAGCGCACACGACTCGCATTGACTTTTCCCCATCGTTCGCTATATACGTATGCGTGCGCGTAACGCGGTATTGAATTTGTCCACGGATGAAATTAACGAGGGACTCGCTTATTTAGTTGTCTGACACTCCGTGCAAAGTGTTCGAAAAGTAAAGCGCGAAAAACCAGATAGAGATAGATAGAGATAGAGAGAGACATACAGCCGAGGGAAAATAAACAGCGTGCGAACGATAGGTAAACACGGTGAAAAATGCAATTTTCGAGTGTAGACCCACGACAAGAGCCGGTCGAAAATATCAAAATGCCCGTACGCAGTAAACCGAAAGCCGCACACGCACACGTACAACAACAAAAAAAAAGCACTGCCGCGAAATTACTCTTTTAACGATCATTATCGGGAGACACGTGAAATGGAAAAATGAAATGTAATTGATGGAGCGCATCGAGCGACGCTCGCCACAACGAAATACGTGCACCGTTATCTGGCCGCATAGCGACATTTTAGCTTTTTCCTCCCTTCCACCCTTCACCCACCCCTTTTCCGTCCTCGATTCCTGCACAGCGCGAGCGCGCGCATGTATCCTAAATTCCTCGTTCTCTCCCCCATCCCCTTATTCCTCGATATATATATATTCGCGAATTTAATCTTTAAAAGTGTTAGCGTTTATTGTACTTTCTATGGCAACAGATATTTCGATAGGTTCGCAGCGACCGATCCGTTAATTGATCCTATTTATTATGGGTTTTTAAAAACTCGAGACCGCGGACATAATGATAAATCGTAAAATAGCGTTACGACGTTATTAAATGTATCGAAGTACGCGTACTGTGGGCTGCACACATACACCCTGAATACAATGGTCCTAGTTATGCGAGATGCGTCTTGCTATTCCCGGCATGCATCTACTTACGCACGTGCATATAGTACCAAGGCTTTGTGTCGAAAGGGAATAGGGCTCGAATTCAGCGCTCGAGATACTGTAGCGATACTGTATTCAATCCCTTTTTCACCTGAGTTCATGTTAGTCATGATAAGCCATTGCTTAATTACTTATCGTCGAAATTTCATGGCACAAGGAAGCTTTTGAAACAAAAACACTCGAGAGATGAAAATGCGACAGATGTATAAAGAGTTGTTCGATAGACGATTAACTGACAAAACGATTGCTTCGATTGGCTACACTTTTGCGACACACCCTCGATGACTCGGACAAAAAGGTCGGAGATCGCATACTCGCCGAGTGCTTCATCGCGACACTCCACGTCATATTGATACTTTTGTGACTGAGTTTCCAAATTCCGTCATTCTGCGCAGATAGCGTAGCTGGAGCTTTTTCTTTCGCGATGATTCAAATCTCGCAATTTATGTCGATAGACGTATTCGCTCGAGCTAGTCTCATTACTCGATAAAACCGCCTCGCAAGCATTTCACGTCCCAAACGTTCATCAACATTTTCTCTATTTAACCTCGTTCTGTGCAGTATTTAATAATGGTTTACGTTCATTAGGTCTATAGATGCATATCATTCGCGTTACAACAAATTACACCCTCGTTCAAATCAACATCTGTGAAATTATAATATATCAATGATTGAAATTGAAACGGTAAAGCAATGATTGATCGCACTGCATCGAGCATCCGCCAATGGATTGTGGACAAAAAGTCAAAGCTAAATAATTACTCGTCTAGAATTGGTCTTTCGTTGAACTTTTTCAATAGGCGCGTTTGGCCTGGTCGTGTCTGGTGAAAAAACTTCTGTCCAATCAATTCAATTTCTGTGCTAAACTTTTAATTTGATAAATTTAAAGCACAAAGTGTTTATCAAATTAAAACTTCACGGCCAGAAGTGTAAAGCTTTTTTTCCCGCACACGTATATATATGCCGCAGCTTGGTGATCACACTTTGGCCGGATGATAAAATTTCCCCGACAAATCCAATTTCGGAAAAGAAACGAAGTGTGGATTAATATTTCGAAAATCGCTCAGGATCCATTTAGTTCGGCACGCTGTATGAAAGCCGCGAGAGCGAGAGCGCGTAAAATGAAATTTTTCATAATTCAGCGTGAGTCGAGAGCCATCCTCGAACATCTTCTCTCTTTCTCTCTCTCTCTATCTCTCTGGCGCCGGTACCACACATTTTCTACAATTACCACCAGCACCAGCAGCAGCAACAGCGATATATTAAGCGTCTGCGGCGAATAAAACAAATACAATCAATCAATCTCCAGTTCTCTCTTCTCTTCTTTATACACCTCGTGCACTCAAGTTCTCTGCCATTCTCCCCCACCTCCTCTAACTGAGGGTACCGAGTTCCGTTGCTCTCTCTCTCTCTCTCTC
>UELU01145026.1:21958-35018 GCA_900490025.1 Megastigmus dorsalis
CTCCCTCGTTATCTCGTTCTGCGTCGAGGGGCGGCATGGTTGGCGTCGGCAGCCTGACCCTCGCTGACCTCTCGATGACCTGGACTACTGCGTCGCTCGCTGCTGAAACTCCTCTCTCTCTCTCTCTCTATCTCTCTCTGCGCGCGCACTCTATCTCCCTCTCTCTCTCTCTCTCTCTCTCTGTCTCTTGCCTCCGTCCTTATACCTACGTGCCAACTATATCCTACAATTAGGCAACCGACGGATCGGAGAGGCCAAGCTCCCTATACCGTTAAACCCCTTGCCTCTTTCCTCTCAGCTCCTTCCCCTTTCTCAGCATCAAGAGCAACGCTAGCAACAACAGCAGCAGCAGCAGCTGCTGCAGCTCTCCGAAGGATCGCGCGCAATGTCGCGTCTCTCAAGTTTAGATTTCGGACAATGAGCTTGACCAAAGTTTACCAAACGGTGCAGGGATTCCGAGTCTGTACAAAGAGCTACCTACACTCTAATTGTTGTTTATATCGCTCCTCGAGTAGTCCGAGCGTTTATCCCTTTCTTTCTTTACAGTTTCCTCTCATTCTTAGCCCCTTGCAACCTTCTCGGGGTCGCGCAACTAAACATTTTCTTTGGGTTTAACGCCGCCCTCTATTCATTTGAATTCGTCAACATCAATTATTGTATTCATTTTACACTGTGTACTACGCTAGTATAATATTTGCTGTTCAGCAGCGACTGTTTATAGCTGATTAAAATTAAAAGGCTTTGCGAGAAAAACACGTTATTCGTGTTTCTGGCAACTTTTATACTGATATTTATCAAAATAATTCGTAATGTAACGAAATGAGTAAACAAGTTGTTATAATTAAAGTCGTATTTTATAAAATAAAATTGCGTACGATCGTCAATTTAGAAGTGTGCGTTGTTAAAAATATACCTCCATCAATCATATGTTTATGCACCATGAAAAGAAATGTACTTAATTAATGTAAGTAATACTTAAATTCTCTATTGCGCTCTCGAAATTAAACAACTACATTTTTTTTTTCGTTCCAGCGAATACTTTTTAATGCCCTTATATTTTAAATTTAGCAAAAATTTTCTACGGTGGCTATTTTCTACTCGAGCATAGTCACGAAATACGATTCTCCGTAACACGTTTTAATTTTCAACTTGGAGAAGTTTTCTTAGTTTTCCATTCGTTTCCATTGTTTCTAAAAGGTGCAGAAAAGGTTGAAATTTTCCCTTCGTTTATTCCGCCTGAGTAAAGTAAAAGTTGTTATTTCCTTTAATTCTCGAAGCTCAAATTTACAAACCGTAAATCGTAGATCTATTTTCCATGCCCGCTAAAGTTGCAGGTAAGAATTTCGCAAGAAACGTGTGCGTCGAGCCCATATTGAATATTCGATCGACATACAAGCACTCACTTTGCGCAATATCAATAAAAATTCAATTTCACACAAGACATTCGCCCCGGTCGGAGAAGTGCATTTTTAAGTTTCCAGAAAAGCAATAGTACCAAAGGGAAGAAACGATTAGAATTTCCCTCTTTTTTTTTATCACCCTCCGACCTAATTCACGCTACATACAACTTGGCTAATAATAATCGAGAAAAATCAGCGAGCTCAAAAACTAGCGACGCGGTTGTATACCCGTAATAAATTACATGATCCGGCTTTTGTGAAATTGCGTTTGTTCCCTCGCTGCAATCGCACAAACGTCAAAGCAAAGAAGCAAAGCAAAGAACAAAAGAAAAACTCGGGTTTTTTGCCGTGGCAAACTCCGATGAAACGAGTATATATAAGCGCGGGAGAGGAGAGGGCCGGTCGAGTAAATTCGTTGAATGGCACGATAAAAACTAATGCATCCCTTTGAGAAAAAAGCGGGAAAAGAGAAAAACGAGAGAGAGAGAGAGAGAGAGAGGGGAGAGAGAGGGGTAGAGGAAAAAAAGCACTCCCCGGGAAAAGCTATTAAGAGAAAAGATAAGTGGATTTCATAAAAATCCGTAGAGCGGCGATGGCACTCGAAAGTAATCGAAGATCGGAATGAGAGCTACCGAAGGAGGGATGAAGTAGGAGAGGAGAGTTGGATGGGTGGCGGAGATGGAAGGGGGACCGGGAGAAGAAGCATTTACTTATCCGCGAGATCTCCCGTCGATTCTTGAAGCTGCGCAGACGGTAGGAGGCAAGCGCGCCGAGCAGCGAAATCGCGGGCGGGCGGGGGGGATAGTTTTGAAGAGGCCCGCGGAGCAGCAGCAGCAGCAGCAGCGGTGCAGCGGCAAAGAATAATACAAGGCGCGCAGTCCAGGACCAACTAGACGGACTAAAGTAGCCCTTTCCCAACCCCCTCCGCTTTACAAGCTTGCATTGTCTTGTGGAAAACAAAAGGCAGGTAGCTTACGGGCCGCGCCCGCTGATGCATTCAAAACGCTCAAAGTTCAGTCTCGAGCACACCTCGGCTCTCTTCTCTCCTCTCTATCCTCCTTTTCCCCCCTATCGTCTTTACATATATTTCCTTTCTCTCCTTTATCTCGCTCCCCTCTCTCCTTTACACATAAATATGCCTATATAAGCGCCCTACACCGTATGTATATACCTAGATTTCTGGCTCCTTTTCTTCCTTCCCGACTGCCGCGTCGCTGGAGCTCGTCGTTTCTCGCAGTTTTTCAGTCGCGAGCGTTTCTTTGCGTCCCTCGCTCGCTCTCTCCTGCAGGCTCTCCTCCTGCATCCCATAGCAGCGGGGGATAGAGTGTCCAAGGTACTTTTTCCCGGCGCTGCCTCTGCTTCTGCTCTAGCAGCGCACAACCTTTCTCTCGGGGCTTTGCGAAAAAGCGCACTGCAATAAAGAGCTCGCTCTCGCTTCTACATATACATATACATTTCCCTTTTCCTCTTCTTCGCTCTTCTTTTCCTCTCCCTCCCCTCGCCGTCCTCTTTCTCTCTTTGTCCTTTGCTCTCTGCCCTTTTATTTTTTAACTTTTCCCTCTCGCTAACGGCTCGAAAAAATCCATGTACTCCCCCAAACTAACCAATTTACTTTCTCAAGCTTCCTATTTTTCCACGGCTGGAGAGAGAAGGAGAGAAGGATATAAGTGAGAAACAAAGAGAGAATTACTTCCGAGCGAGGCGAGAGACTGTGTGCGAATGTGCATGTGCACAGAGAGGGAAAAAGTAGAAGAGAGAGAATGAGTGTGGAAGCAGAAGAAGAAGAAGAAGAAGCCTAAAGTCGCGTCTAGGCTACGGGGCAAGTAAAATAAAGAAAGCAGAAAAGTGAAAATGAAACGCAATTCCCGACTATCTCTCTCTCTCTCCCTCTCTGGCGCAGGAGCAGCCTGTCTACGATATGCGCATGGAATATTCCACGTCAAGTCAGCCAGTCAGAATGTAATTGGTTGCTTATACAGTATACATGCATATTAATTTTTAGAGCCCCGAGCTGCGGTCCTGCGGCTCACGGCGACAAAAACACGATACGCGGGCGACACATTTTCAACAAAACTCACTTGTACAATTTCGCGAGCTGGATCTTGCTTGTATTATTCAGACTGTCTACTCGAAAAAATTATGCATCTGCATCATTGCGGTCCGAATAGTCACGAGCTACACTGTACATCAGCTCGACTTCTCAGAAGCACCAGATTCGTAGGCGTGAAGCTCGAAGAAGCCATACCCCAGAAATACGACAGAACAATAACAACAAAGGCTACGCAAGCTAATAAACAGTATATAAAAAGCGCAATTGGCTTTAAATAAATTGGACTCGCTGCGAGACTTGCGCGTAGACGTGGAATATCCCGCATAGTCGCACTACGGCAGCAGCACCAACAGCATCAACAGAAGCAGAGACAGAGAAATAGAGAGAAAGGGTATGGCGAGCGGAATGCAGGGGTGAAAGGAGGGACCGATCGCGGGAGGGTCGCGCGCGTGCGCAAGAGGAGAGCGCAACGTTACTTTATAACGCAGCAGCAGCGGCGGCGGCGGCGGCGACGGCAACGGCGACGGCAAGGGCCAGAGCGAAACCGGGCGAGTTCTATTCCTATGCAAACGAAATGTATGTATGCAGGCGACGGCTATAGGAGCGACACGTTTAAGGCGGGCGGCAGAAGATAGGCAGACGTAATGCCGCGCATATACAGCCTGGCAGGCGCAACGACCGCGCCATCCAGCTCCGTACACCTACACCGCCAGTTTGAGAATTGGAATATGCGTTATTTAACCCCGCGCGCGTCTCTGCACCAGCTCGTACGCTATACCTTATATATATATATATATATATATAACCAAGCCAGAGTTATACACGAAAGCCTAACCCCTGTGTATATGTGCGAGTGCATGCGTGCAGAAGTAAGGGAGGGGGGATCTCGAGTGTGCAGCTCTAGACGTCGCACACGCCACCCCACGAGCGCGTGATCAATTGTCCCGAGACATTTGTAATTTAAGTGGATTGCCGATGACCCATATCGGCTAATTGAATTCTTATATCCGTTAATGCAGCCGCAGCTTTTTCAACTCTTACGCTCTTTTTATTTCCAGTTCACCTTCGACCTACGGATCCGCCGTATATATGGAATTCAAAGAGCCTTCGAGTGTCAACTTTTTACCCCGATTGAATCCAGCTTTGATTTTTATCCCGCGATCGATATTTACTCTGAGCTCGCGCAATGGACGTGGGGATTTTTTTTTTTTTTTTTTTTTTTATTACTAATGACACGAAAGGGAGTTGTGTCTTTTTACAATGTGATGTATGTGTGGGAGAGCATCGTTTATGCGCTTTCTATACACGAGCTATACTTAAGAGGTGAATCGCGGCTAGCGTTGAAAATGAGGCGAGTGAATAGTTGAGGGAAATTTTATTTTAGGTAAAGTCTATTCTAGGCAATAATGCGTGACAATGCATTGAATCGGATGAAGTCGGACAATAACAAATAGTTCGTTTCATTATATCTGCTTCCGGATGAATAATAAATATCAATTTATACCGAGAAAATAAACTTGTTTCTTTTACATTCTTTATCTTCCTAATTCTCACAGATTTTCGAAGCTTACTACACAAAAATTTCTCTGGGATCTAAATTCAAAAGAAAAATGCGCTAAGGTCAGTTGAAAATGTCCACGCATTAGGTGCTCGTAATTCCATGGATAATATCCATTTCCAAGCGAACCACTAAACTAGCCTAATAAATAAAAGGCCCGTTACTCAAAGATGTACAAAGCTATTTTGCAAACCAGAATTTCCTCTTTTTTTTTTCTTTTTTTTTTTTTTTTAATGCCGAGAATCTCGCAAAAGTCCAAGGCTGCAAAACAAAACTAACATCTCTACCCAAATTCCGAGAAATTTTCAAGCGCACTCAGCGTTATTGCACATGCAGAATTTAGTCGAGATGTGTTCCAAGTAGTTTATGGACAGTGATGACATATACGCCGTACTCCGTACACCTACTCGCAAACGACATTTCGGAAAAAATTATACATTCAGACCCTCTTAAGGGGATATAAACTTGGGGTTCAAAGCCTGAAAAAAAAATACACGCTATTAACGATAATTTGAATAATGGTCAAGCGGATGCTTTGAGAACTTTTATACACTAAATTATGCTCAGCGCGGGAAGCATTTATTCAGGACCTGTTAAACTCTATTACCATTATTAGCTGTACGATGTACGTAGCAGTTAACTTGTTTTTGACCATTCTTCACTTGCAGCAGACAAGATAAGCTAAATACTCGTAAAGTGGAGCTGGTTACCTGTAATTATATTAGAATTCTCGCCAAATGGGAGACAAGGTAGATAATGGTTAATTAGTGACTTTGCATTACATTATAGTTTCAATCAACTTATTGTTATAAAAAATTCAGCCCTTCAAAGATACTTACCAATTTCTAACAAAATGAAAAGTGATTCCACAATTACAACTATAATGAAGTAAAGCCGTCTCGGGGATAATTTGAAAAACATTGTTTCTTATGCATTTCAATTATCCGAAAATACGTTTAAAACAATGTGCCTTGGGTAATTACTCCAATAATAGTAATGCAAACCTCGCATGTATCCAGGACGCGTAATAATTTTAACTATACCTAAATAGAAGATAATTGAATCGTTCACAAAATAAATAGCAGGCCTTTTTTGTAAGCTGATCTCGAATTGAAGAGACTCATTTTCAATTGATGAGATTAATTAAACATCATTTAATTGCCTCTTTCATAAATGAAGTGAGCATTCACTGTAACGATTGGTCCTTCAATGACTCAATGCCTAGAGTATTCATTTCACGAGTGGCCACAGCATCAATTACAAGGAACTAGCACAAAAATCAACTCGCCATTTTAAATACACGAAAGTCCATTCAATTATAATTAAATAGGTGGGGGGGGCGAAATCACGATTGATGAAGATAATCCGAGCTGACCTCATTTGAGTAAGACCGAGACGGAGGTCAAGTCTAAAAGTTGGGGTGCGGCGCATTAACTCATCATCGCTCGGCCGTCGCTGTAATCGTCATCGTTCCCGGAAAAGTACGCCTGGTATGTTTTTGTTTAAGTGCGCAATAAGCAAACAGCGACGGATATACATATACAAGCAGTCCACTGTGTAGTTCTACGGTAGTCCAACGAAGCTCTCGGCGATGTTTACCTACACGGCATAGCCCACTTCTCGCGTGTTTCGGCCCCGAAACGCTTTACTTCGTGTCTGTCTGCGTATACCGTTTAATCACGCTGTCGCATCGGCACGTATAAACGCGAAATAACGATTTATGGGAGCGACGATTCACTTGCTCGAGAAAAATTAGAAGAGGAGGGATATATATTTGTGTGAACGAGGTGTGTACGGTCCCATCTGAAAATTCACATTCCACATTTGTCCTGGCCGTATTTATATGAACAAAGTTAGAGCATGCAAATATTACACTCCCAAATATTTGACTGTTTGCGCTATAACCACTGATATTGAACTTCTGATGATGATTTAGAAAAGTGGTTAGCGCGTTAATGAGCTAGTGAAGTACACATCGGATTATTTTTTTTTTTCGACTCTTCTCAGTAGCGAAACAGTTCCTGCGCTACAACGCCATGCAAATTTTAATAAGTTGATTATTCCATGTTCGACCTAGTTTCTCATGTGTGTTATTAATATAAATGATCTGGATCCATAATTAATTCTTCGTAAATGCATTCATCTCAATATTGAAGCAACTTTCAAAAATTCATTTAAGCTCGTGTATTGTTGCTAAAGGCAGAGTTTGACGCAATCGCGTAATGAAACTAAACTCTCGACGTAGAATTGCAGGCTCATAATTTTACTTACCCACACATTTTCAGAGACAAAAAGTAACACTACGCTCAGATCCGTATCTGTTAGCTAGCGTACCTCGGAATGACTGCAATTTTACAAGCAGCTCAAAACAGCATGACCTCGAATATCCTCCGAATGACACTATGCGTTGCATTGAAAATTGCACTAGAACGCGCAGAAAAGAAAAACCGATTGATTTCAACCAATAATTTAGCTTCTAAATAGCTGGGATCAACTGGATTTCACCAGATTGAGTGGAAGAAGAACACAAAGGAGAAGAGTTGTGCTTTATCTCGGTGTCGTAGTTTACCCAAGGACGGCCTGTAATAGAAATGGTAATAGTTGCCTATTCAGCAGGAAGCGCCGGCTGTAACAATTACGCAAAACAGAGGAGAAAGTCAAGTCGCGAATTGAATGTGAAAAGCCGATTTTATATATATATATATATATATATTTACCAGCTGTGGCACTTTGTACGTGCGTGTGTGTGTATGTGGGGGAGCCGCCCACGTCCTGACCGCTGTAGGCAAGTCAGAGCTCGAGAGAGTAAGTTTCGACTCGACAGCTCTGGCATTATTAGATGGCGAACTTTCAAGCCGAGCGGATGTAACAATGATTGCAATGACAATGGCAATAATAATAAGAGCGTTAGAGGAGGGCGAGTCAGGTCTCTATCTCCTCCATCTCAGCTCTCGTTTACTCATCCTCGCCATGTAGCCATCCGCAGTAGGCCAGGCACACAGCTCCTCGCGCAGTAGACTACATTTGCATTTTCCACCGGGGCTCCTGTTTACTTAGTCATACGAAATGCGAGCGAAGTATATTTCCGAGGTGGGACGTAAGACTCCTCCGCGGCGCTGCGCTTCTGCAGCGCCAAACTGAATTATGTTATTGTCAGCGATACGCGACGCAGACGTCGTCGTCGCCAGGTGGAATTACGTAAAGATGCGTGCGTAAAAAAAACGGGTAGTGCGAGCTGAGCCAAGCCAGGGCAGCTGATACTTCGAGAGAGCGAAGGCGAGCTTATTTTCGAAATTAAATTTTCCTGTTATCGCTATAGGCTGCGACGACGGCCTTCTTTCCACGACACGCGGGGCTTTCTTACGTTTCATAAAAGTCTCGGGGCTGTAGGACAGAAATGGCCTTTATTGTAACGGTCCCATCCGTTTGACAGGCTGGAATAAAGGAGTCGCAAAGGCGAAATGTTAAATAAGGATGCCGAGCGACATCGACGGTCCGCTTCATTTATCATTTCAATTTAACCATTTATCGTGAACGCTGTTACGCAATGGTATTGCTGCGAATCAGATGTTTTTTTCTGCTTCAAAACTACTATAATTGAGTGAAAAAAAAAAGAAAGAAATAATCGCCACTGCGGTAGTTAAGCCCTTTTAATGTTTCGCTAATTCTCGCTGAATTATTCAGTTTAATGTTGTCTTTCATTATGACGTACGACGGAAAATCCAATGCTTGGGGAGGGCTGTTAAAAAAAATAATAGTGATAAAAAGAATCGTTGTAACTAAAAGTATACCGAGAAAATAGGATAAAGAGCTTAATATTATGAAATGTAAATAATCGTATGAGAGGGAGTAACATCGCGCAAAATCAATACACGCGGATTCCATTGAATTTGCTGCAGGTTTTATAAATAGTTGAATAACATCGTAGAGCTCGACCGCTAATGGTTTATTTGATCTGTTAAGCTGTATAAATAATTTCTTTAAATGATAATTAACCTCAATGTAATACTAACAACGCTTAAAAAGCTTTCATTTTTACTCAATTTATTTTGCTTTTTAGATTAGTTCAGAAAGAGCTTTGTGCGAACTTCCATTGAGTACATAAACATTAGTAATGAAAATCTCAAATGAGCGAAAACAAGTTAATTCCACGGTAACCTCGTTATAACTCGGTTAATTTTATCCCACCGTGCATAACGAATTCGGAAGAACAGTTATTAAGCCCCAAAATTGCGAAAAAAAAAAGACGCGCAACGAAAGAAAAATGCCAGTTTTAGTCAATTAAGAAGCGGGCTTTCAGCTGAACGAACGCGAATCCAACATTCAAGGCGCACCAACATTAGCCGGAACAAACAAAATTTAATAGGTCCGTCGAAAAAGCGAGTGAAAAAAAAAAGCGGCGCCGCCGCGGAGGCAAAGCAGCAGTCCATGGAGAGAGAGAGAGAGAGGGGGAGGGAAGAATGAAAGCTGGCCTCCCTCTCGCATCGGCGCTCGGGTGAAATAAAAAAGTTACTCCGGAATAAAAGCCTAATTACCGACAGGCGAGCAAACAAAGCGATTTCTTGTTTGTCCCCCCGGGCGGTCCGATTAAAGCACTGATTTTCCGCGAGAGAAGCAAGACGACGACGACGGCGGCAACACGGACGACGCGGACGAAGAGGAGGAAGAGGAGGAGAGGACGAAGTAGCGGCCGCAGCACCAGCAGCAGCAGCGCCGAGCGCAAAAAGACTTTGGCGCGGCTGGCTATGAAGGAAGTATATATATGCGCGCGTGGCCCGTTGGCCCCGGCACTTCGCTAAAGTGAAACTTTACAATAAAATGCCGTATAGCTCCATTCTTTTCTCCATCTCCGCCCGGAAGTCGGGGGGGGCTGCTTTTAGCGAAACGAGCTCTTGCCCCTTTTTCCCTCTCTCTCTCTCTCTTTCTCTCTCTTTATCTTGCGCCCGCAATTCGTACAGGGCCTATGCAAAATCGGTCGCAGCAGCTCCTCGCCGGACAAAAGAGATCGGGTACAGGAGAGGAAGAGATGTGCAAGAAAAATAAGCTCGAGTGCTGGGGAGTATGGGGATGTCTCTCTGGTGCAGGAGCCGCAGTGCACTTGCCGTTGAAAAATTCCAAACTTGGCTGCACTCTCCGTGCACCGGCTTCTCTTCGGACTCTCTCACTTTCCAGAATTGCGTTCGATCTGCCTACAGCGAGCTGTTTCATTCGATTGGCGCATTCTCCTTTTGGCCGAAAGCGATATTTTTTAACAACAATATCCTATAGTGCATAGATTCTTTCATTTTTTTCTGACTTTTAAATAAATTTTATTTATAATGTTATACAAACAAACATAAATAAAATTCAAGATCAAAATAGAGTTTCAGAGTGCTGTTTACATTATTCAAAGACAAGCTCTGACTTTCATTAGCGTATATATACCGTCGAACGATTACAATAACGCATTAATATTTGTTGCCACAACATTCTGATATCGCAGAACTATTTTTCATTGAAATTACAAAATCATCTGTTTACCGTATACTTATGCCATTAGCAACACTATTGCAACACACCCACTACTGATGAACAATAAAGCTAACGCACAAGCGCACGGAAACGAGTCGCGCTAAATGTAGACGCGGAAAATCAAGGAACGCTGACACCTCTTTATAAAGCAGCATTTGTAAATAATAACTGGTGCGTTAAAAAGTCGAATGGTGCGCAAACAGACAAAAAATTATTCAGCATCTGGGAATACTTCGCCCCCCTCGTTGTCGTCTACCGACGGTTTATAGCGACTACATTTTAAAAACTCAATTATTAAGCGAGCGATTTAAAATGCATGCAAAAAACATCCAATTCACACGCACGAACTTTTAATTAAAAGTTTATTTCGTAATTCCATTCAGTGGAATTATACGGATGAGCAATAAAACGTTGTATTGTAACTCGGGCAGAATTAGTTGGCACGTGCCGAGCAACAACAAGAAACTATTCTTTTCCATTTTGTTTTAATTTTCGTTCGGTTGGCTTTCGAGATTCTTTCTTCATTATTTTTTTTTCAAACTTTGCAATTACAATATGAAAATAGATGCAATCGCAAGCTTTTAATAGATGCAAATTACAGTTTGCATCAAGCGATGTTGTACCATTTTTTGCGTAAATTAATTTTAAAGATTTTCAAAAGACTTTTATGCCAAAGCAACACTATTCGGTTTTCAACGCAATCGATTAGATTTTCATTTCCTTTATTATCTTGTAAAACCTTAAACTTAATTATCTGTTCCTAGTTATATGTGATACATTAAATCCTATTTTTAAAAATAATTCAATAATTATTCAAGAAACTTTAATGCATAATTTTCAAGCTTATTGACAATTATTATTAAAATTTCAAATATATTGCAGATGATATTTAATTGAAATAAAAAGAAGATAAATATTTATATCTGTAATAGATGCACACTTTTTTATTCTCTGAAAAACAATTTAGAACAAATACTAAGAGAAGATACGAGTTTAACGTGTATTTTATTTGCAAAACGTTTTTTTTAACGCCGCTGATTGTTCAATAGGAGCATTTCCCATCTATAACTGCCAAGAAAAAGTTTATCTACACGTAATGTTCTTATCAAGCCATTAAGCGTCCCCGGAAAGCGCCAAAGTACCATCGTTCATTCTATTAAAGCAAAATCTTTCGCTTAAACCAGCCATCTTCGAGACATAAAAGAAGTGTTGCTGGAATCCGGGCTCTAATAAATTTCCAATTCAAAACTCTTCCGCGCAACCACCGAGGCGCTTTAGCATAGGAATTTTTCCCGCGAGTACGTAAACACGCCTGGAACAGCATCGAACAATCTTATATATGGACTCACAGCTCTGGACTCTTCTCTCTCTCTCTCTCCCTCTCTCTGTTTATCCGCATTAAAAGGAGGGTACACAAGACTACGGCAAAGGTAAACCCGGTCCCCGCGGTGCCGAGGCATCAGGGCCGCGAACAAGCGAATAATAATTCCAAAGGGCGGACTTGATTTAGCCTATACCTACTCGCAAGGATTCGACCCAAATATAATAGAATTCGATCGTTGAGGCGGGAGGAAGGGGCGAGAGAGAGAGGAAGGGGTGCAGTCGCTCATTGTGCCCGGCGCTTAAGCAGCAGCGGCCCGCAACTGGGCCTCGTAACTCGACGCGCTCTTCAGTCGGCGATTAAGGTTGAGATTAAAATTTATTAGTAGTTCGCTACACTCGTGTCCTCGAAAAGAGCGTATTTTAGAATGTGCTCATTAATACTGCGCATTTGGGCCGCATGCAAATATTGATTGGCATGATTATAGAGTCAATATAGACTTTGTTCCATACTGCTAATGTATTTCGGATATCTTGGTATCCGCCGTATAATTTTACATGAAGGATATAACGTTTCCTGTTATTGAAGTAATTATATATAACTTCTGAATCCAATAAACGAGTAACTATTCAATTCGAGAAAAGTACTATTATATTCATATCAATAAGATAAATGAAATTTATCGACTAACTATCACTAATAATTAATCCGCAGCGAAATTTTACTAAATGATGAGTAGCTCGAATCCATATAGGTTACCATCTCCTAACGTTGGAACCGCCATTAATTTGTAAAGTAACTTTCAAATTAATCAGTCTATTTAATGATAAAGTAAACTTACAGAACGTATTTACACGACTAACATAATTATTTCGCGGATTAAAATATTTTCCCTGGAAATGACTTGAACTTAATCCTCTTGTCTTTGCTCGCAGATAATCCCCCCCTCCCCCTTTGTTAATTAGCTTTCCGATAAAAAGACAAAACAAGCTGCTACGAGGCGGAGAGCTGAAAAAGACAGGGGAAGAGTGTATAAGACGTTCCTTTGTGATATCGCCTCGAAAAATCTGTTGGCAGCTCGCGCGCGAAAGCATGAGCCATTACCGTGGAAACTTGAGACGGGAGTAATATGACTACAGTCGTCCGTCGTAGAGCGAGAGAAAAAAAGAAGGGCGAGACGAGCGAGCGATAACCGTAGTAGAGGAGGAAAGTAAGGGGGG
>UELU01145026.1:39295-86550 GCA_900490025.1 Megastigmus dorsalis
TGTTCAAGGAGCAAAAAAATCCCATGTTTCCGCTCGACGAGCAAAGTAACCGCGCTCACGCGTTTCTCTCTCCTCCCCGACAAAGGACGATCAGCATTTATAATCCCGACGACGATAATTAATAACTCCCTCTCTCATACACATCACAAACTGAAATAAAAACAAAGTAAAAATATCCAATACCGTCGCCGTTCATTCATACTTTTCCAAGAATAAACTCTCTCTCTCTCTCTCTTTGTTCTCCGATATCAAGTCGCCACCACACACACACAGTTTCCGCAACCTTATACTCCGAGTTATTTACGCGACTGGATGAAAAAAAAAAAACGGTAAGAGCGTCTGACTTACACATAATGAGCACTCCGCGAATACAAATCGTCCCACGCTCGGGATATAAAGAGAGAGCGAGAGAGAGACAATAGGTCAAGCTCCGCGCGCGTGCACACACACACCCACACACATGGACATACACACGTGCAGATATATCGTAATAGATTTCAATCTCTGGAGGGGGTGAACGGCTCGGGGGCAAAGGTACGTGCGCGTCCGAGGCGGGCAGCCAACGGCATTATTCCGCTATCGATAATAATATTGCGCTCGCTGACCGCACTGCACGTAGGCCAGCTTATATACGTGTAGCTGCGAGCAGAACGTTATATATGTATATATATATATAAGTAAGCAAGGCTAGTCTAATCCAGCGGCAACCGTTAATTTTGCCGGATTGTTTATTGCGAATCTGTCGGTGTATCCGTGCTGTATATATATATATATACATATACGTGCTCTCGCGGTTGTTCTTCGTTCGCGGCACTCACTCTTCCTCTCCCTCTCTCTCATGCTGCCTGCACGTACCGTACCTGCACGGCAGAGAGCACAGCATTTGATTTCGTCGCTGCAGCTCCGTCCGTCATTTCGCTCTCCATCTCTCACACTCTCTTTCTCTATATACACGCGTATACTGTGTTATACACGCGCAATACTAGATGTTTCATTCCCTTCTACGTGGCCGTTTCGTCTTTGTCGCTGGTCCGCGTTTATGCGTTATCAGGGGCCCACCCACCCTTCCTCTCTCTCTCTCTCTCTCTCTCTCTCTCTCTCTCTCTCTCTCTCTCTTGCTTTCGTGGATTTCCGTACAGCGAGCAAACCTCGTGTACATGTGTCTTTGTCATGCGACCTAGTACAGAGCTGGATGAGAGAGCGAGAGGGAGAGGGAGAGGGGGGGGTCAGTGTAACTCTATTAACGCGTTAACAATCGAGCTCGGTGCGCAGTTACGGCTACTCGGATAACGAGATCTCACTCGTACCCCTACTCACACGCGCGATCGCCCGCCCGGTAAGATATATATATAGTATGCGAGAAGGTGGGAGAGAGAAGGGGGATAGAAATCCGTGCGCGGCGCCCGGTCTGTAATAACGTTTCGTTTGCTTCGAATGCTACAAGCCAGGCAGCAACAATACGGAGCGTTATTTCCGCAGCTGTGCAGCAACCCATGGGTGGGGTTATATAGCAGCAGTCGGCCGCACTTCGCCTCCACCTCCTCCTCACCCTACTCCGCGCTGCCCGGTTACGACTGCTCGATGCCGATTTCACGCTCGCTTCCGCGCTCTCGCTCCCTACACCCCTTCCCCTCTCCCTCTCTATCTTCCGCGCTGCTGCTGGGAGTCGTTGCACGTTCCCGGCCCGCCTTGCCTCCTCGCGAGCCCTTAACAAGCTTTCCGTGATTGCTAGCATGCCGCGTTCTACAAACTCTCTCTCTCTCTCTCTCTCTCTCTCTCTCTCTCTCTCTCTCTCTCTCTATCTCACTCTCTCCTGGCGAGCGCACGCGCGCGAAGAAAAGGAGCGAGAGCTGCGAGGCTCCTTTGAACAAATGACCGGGGGGCCCTGGCCCCGAGATTCCCTCCGTTACCGTGATACACATTGTGTGCGTGGATCGGTGCAGGGCCCGAGTACGAGGCAGCAGTCGCTCAATTTTGAATCGGTCGCTAATTTACGAGCTGCTGCAGCCAGTGCTGCCAGTACAGGCTCTCTACTCGAGGCTCCTTCCCGCTCCTCTGCCGCTGCTCTATCCCTCTCTCTCTCTTTCGATTATATTGATTTTCTAATAAACACCCGACGAGAAAACGACTGTCAATTACTTTTTAAGTGGCAATCTGATCGCGTTTAAAGGGATACTGCCATATCGATTTCTCCAAAGGCTTATACTCTTCTTGCTCTTCTCTTCTTCTCCTCTCTCCCTCTCTCTCTCTCTCTATATATACCTCTTCGCTTTCGCGTATCGCGCGAGCAGCGTTTTAAGGATCGCGATTAAAATAGCCGAGGCTTAAATCGACGTAATAAAGTGAAACAAGCCGTACAACAATTTGCCAAGACCAACTATGGCACTGGGCGGCGGGGGTTCGCGCACGACTCCTCGCGGCTAGCGTGTGCCGGCGCGATATATCAGCTCTCTCTCTCCCTCTCTCTCTCTCTCTCTGTCTCGCGCTTGTATAACCGAGCCGCGCAAGCTTTACTCTCTCACTCCCTCTCATTCCCTCGCGGCTGCAGCCTATGCTGATCAAATTTAATTTTTCCAAGTGGCCAATTAGAGCGCGGCTGCTTTGCGACCCGATGACCGGTTATAGCTGAATATTTACGTACTGCAACGGACGTACAAGTAGTGTCGAAAGATGATGTCTTGGAAATGGTTCGCAACTTGCAGCCGTGTAGCGAAGGGCTTCGTTATCGTAAGAATGTTTTCTCCCAAAGTGTCGAGAGCGAGTCTCCGAGAGCTGGTCTGGACAAAAAAAAATAAGAAAATTAAGCGCATCGCGGGCTAAAGTTTGATAATTAATACGAGCTGTTTGTACGCAACTTTGTCGCTTCGTGCACGATAGTGAAACTTTATTTATTAACCCTGCACGTACAATGAGATTCTGCTCATGTTAATTCGCAAACTTTAGCCTGGAATGAAAGTCAGTTTTCCCGGGACACCTTATAGACAGCTGATCCTTTTTTGCGAAATATACGTTATTCCTTAATCTCCGGTGTAACGACACGGCTGACTAAACTAGACAGAGACTTCAAACTATAATACACTACTTTTCATGGTTATTAGACGTATGTTTTTGGAAAGCATCGCGGCAGAGTACAGCAGCAGCTTCTCTTAATCCCACTATATATATATATGCACGAGCACCACGTGTATCGCTGTATTAGATTTGACGACACTCATTGAATGCATAAGCGGTTTCCGCCTGGCAACGGTATCGCGCGATAGTCGCCTACGCCAACCAGCGGCCCGAAATCTTGGTAGTTTGATCGGAGTTATCCATCATAGTGACGAGTCCTGCCGTAGCAATACTATCGGGGGGGTAGGGGATACTTTATTTACGGGATAGCCAGCTCGCGAAACAAAGGATTGCGCTTGATTCTCATAATAAATTTCCTCGTAGACGATACGTATATATAGAGCTGTAATGGAGGGCTCGGTTTATTTTTCCAGCGCGCTGAAGCTCGGTCACGCACGAGTTCCCTTCTCTCTCCCCCACTCTCTCACTCTATCTCTATCTCTCTCTCTCCCTCTCTCTCTCTCTTTCTCTCGCGCTCCCTCTCGTATTAGTATTGATTTTTCATACACTAGCCTAGAAGCTCTCTCTCTCTCTCTCTCTCTCTCTCTCTCTCTTGACATTTTTTATTATAATGAGATCGGTGACCTCGCGCGCCACACGTAGGTAGGTACTTTAACTCCGCGTACACGCTTCCCACAATTGAAATTTCACGATGCAGGGGGTAAGCGAGCGAAGTGCGAGTCAATCCCTTTAATAAATAGTTCCACTGCACCAGCGAGAGAGAGAGAGAGAGAGAGAGAGAGAGAGAGAGAAAGAGAAGTGAAAAAAGGATTGGCGCCGCGACTTTTCTCTCCTCCGCATTTATTTAAACGTGATGGATGGTCGCGAAATAAATACAGCGCGATGGAGAACCGCAGACCCGGGTAAATAAAGTACGCGGGGAACATTTTTCTCTTTCGACGAACTACGCGACGAGAGTCGATCGCGGTTTTTGCTACCGCATCGGCGAACAATCGAAAAATTCGCCGCTCCATACAGTATTAATAATAGCTTTTGTTCTCGAGTTTTCGGTTCTTTATATATATATATTTTAGTATAATAGTGTCTACTTCGAGAGTGTAAGAGACATACTATCGAGGTAGACTGGGAATCCAGATGAGAAGGACACTGATCAGGAGACTTTACATACAGGAGCACTATTCAACTGTTTGAACTATCACAACTTCTGTTTTACTGTTAACTGAATTTCTTAGGTCGCTTTTTCTTTCTACTCACCAGGAGAGTGTCAATTCTTTGTGTCACGGATTTAAATTATGACAAAGCTAAAGTAGTGCGGTCCAATATTTGAATTTTACGTACTTATGAGCGATTATGCTCATATTTTGAGAAAATTGAATAAAATAAATGCTGCTATTATGATTTACAACTCAGTTCGTAAATTCTTTAGTGCAATTCCGTTCATACAACCTAAAAATAGAAAAAAGGAGTTTTAATTTAATACCTGTGGCGTATAAAAATATTGGTTTTTCACATGTTATAGAAGATAAGCCCAAAAACTGATAAGAAATAAATTATATTGATTGATAGACTTAGCTTCGAGTTTTCTCCATTTAATAATAAATATATCACCTTAATAATGTACAATCGACAAAAAATTTAATTCGTTCTAAGACAAGTTTTACTCAAAATACATACCAACTTTCTTAAAAAAGAATTGCCTTTCCCATGTGTTACGTGAACATAACTTTATATATTGGAAAACCTATTATAGAACCGTTTCCAATATTATTAACGAAGATTATTAAAGAAGAAATTCATATTGGAAATTTCAAGTCACAATATTTTGCAAAGGGATCATTTAAATAACAGATCAATACATATTCGGTTAATGTTGCTATTTATTACAGAAAATAATTTTGCAGTAATTTTTCAATTTACATATTTACAGTTCTATTTCCCATAGTTAGTCTTATGATACTGTTCGTATAGTTTACCCGCATCGTCACAATCTAGTACAGTATTCGCAAATACAAACCTAATGCTAATTAGTTCTAAGATTCGCTCAAAATACATGCCGATTATCTTTTAAAAAACTCTCAAAATCGAAGGGAAGCAGTCATTAGAGTATAATAGGAGAAATTACCTATATCAAATGCAATGAAAATCAAAATTCTATATATGTATAATAAATGTATAATGTTTTATACATAACATAAAATTATAATAATTAAAATTAATAAAACTCACTAGTGTTGTATTTAGCTATTTTCTATTATCTTTATCATAATTATAATAAATAAGAGAATGTAAGAAATAAATAAATAAAAAGATAATGCATACCAAATCCAATGTCTAACTAAAATATTACTTCAACATTGCACTCTCACATCGAGGTCGAAATCAACTAGGCAGAACAAATAGTATTCACTCGCCGTATTTCGCATTTAACAACATATACGCGCGAGTTTTACTACATACGCTTAAAGAAATTCGAAATACTAAACAATTTTAACACAAAACAAGAACAAACCCATAAGACGTACACATGCACACAGAGACTACAAGAACAATAAATAACAAGCAAATGCATGTTTGTTACAGTTACTATTTTTCACTATTTTTCACAAATATTTTACTGTAATTGGACGATGTTTTAAAAATGAAAAGAAAATTACTTTCACTTACGTATTTTATGATTCAGTACTATTTCCATAATATAAGTAGTCAGTCTCATGACACTATCCGTAGTTTACCCACATACTCACAATCTAATACAGTATTCTCAAATATAGACAATACTAAAATGATTTTAAAAAATAAATTATTTTACGTTAATGTGCTCTAATTGTTGTTTTATCAGCTTATGGAAGCCAAAATAGAAAACAGTGATCTATTTATGCCTATAAATTCAAACGAAATATTTCAAGTAGCCGTAAGTTATTATTATATTCTTCAATGACTTAACTTTTTCTGATTGATCAAAATATATACATTTCAGGAAAAATTTGTGGGGTACTGTTTTAAAGCAAAAATATCTTTGCTCATTATCAATGGGAACACAATTGATTCATCATCTTTAAATTCAATTTTTCATTCTATTAGTCCTATAAATTTAATCGGAGCAAATGAAAATAATGTCTTTGTAAAAAATAAACGTTTCCAGAGAGTTTATACAATAAATGAGACACATTTCAGTAAACAGAATAGACCTGCATCGAGCGTCGCATTTATAGTCTCATCTAATGCAACTTTTGCAATGTTACTAGAAGATATGAGAAATTCTATTTGGTGGAATCATGAAGCTCTTTTTTTAATAGTTAATCTGGATTTTGAAAATAGCTGTTTAATGGCACCCGCATTTTTTCATACAATGTGGAATTTTAATATTTTATCAGCTGTATAGTTGTGTCGTACCATGGACAATAATTTATTTTTCTATACTTACAATCCTTTCGGGAATTTAGCTCCGACATTTTGGAAATTTGTTCGACTTAGTCATAATACTAACGAACGTTACACGCTGTTTAAACATTTTATTCCTAAACTTTACGGGCCTACATTTACATACGGTAAGTGTAAAAGTAATAAATTAATTTAATATTGATAAAAAATATAAATTTATTTGTGTCGAATATATTGAAATATTATTAATTATAAAAAGATTCATCAATCTGCAATAGTTTATATTTTGATAAAACAAACAATCTTAATGTCTATAACATCAAAGCAGCTAGAACCTTAATCTTAAATGATCCGATCCATGAGATTAACATTTTCAATGTATGCAATTTTAGACATACTGGCATTATAAATGAGCTATTGACTTATTTAAATACACATATTTCTACGAAGTTCTTTAATGAGTTTGGTTTTATCAACGAACTTGGCGAACCGCAAGGACAAATTGAAGAAGTATTAACTAGTAAAATTGATATTACAACATCTGTATATTATGCACGTGACTATTGGAAGTATCAATTATACCCTTTCTATGAACTCGAAATTAAAATTGCATCATCAAAGCATTAGGTTAATTATGTTGAAATATTTTTCAATATATTTGACTTGAAAGTTTGGATCTTTTTCATAATAATAAGCTTATATTCCATTATTAATTTAAAATATGTTTTAAATGAATCTATATTCTTAGCTACTTTGAATTTCATGCGACTATTGTCTAACACTCCAATACTAGGAATGCCAAGAAATCTAATTGGAAGAATCATATTCACAGTCATTACTGTATTTGCTTTTCTTACCACATCTTTGATACAAAGCTGTTTAAATGCATTAAACACTGTACCATCAACAGCCTCAGCCATAGATTCGATTGAAGACCTAATAAGATCCAATCTCACTCCTATGGGAATTCCAAACCTTCTTAGTATATTGGAGCCTATAGAGATACGGGAAAGATTTCGTCAAGTCTCCTCGTTACCAGACTGTTTTTAAAAACTTTCACGAGGCGATCGGGTTGCTTGCTTAGATGCTTATATAAAAATGAGATTATATTTAATCGAGAACAAAAGTATTCACATGTCGAAAGATAATTTGGCTAAACGAGCTATCACATTTGTAATTGCGTTGGAGTCACCTATTCACCACAAGCTTAATAACTTTTTGAGAAAATTTAATGAAGGTGGATTTATTCGAAGGGTGTTTGATAATATACATCTTTGCCATGTAAAACATACTCCTACGGAACAAGAATTAATGACAACTTTAAATTTAATGTGGAGCTTTTACATCTTATTTAGCGGATGGATATTAGCGATTATTTCTTTTATGTTCGAAATGCTCATTTTTTATGTTTATTATTCTCGATTATCCAAAAATATTTTTTACAAGAATAAAGGATGTAATATTTCTAGGCTGATTTCAAAAAAGTTTCAAATTAAATAGAAACAATCATTGACCAATAAATACTCGTTTAGAACAAAAATTTTCGTAATAAATCTCTTAAGAATGTAGCAATCGACCAAAAAATCTAATTAGTTCTAAGATAAGATTAGCTCGAAATACATCATCAAGTAGGCAAAACAAATAGTATTCGCTCGCAGTATTTCGCATTTAACAACACTTACGCTCGTATTTTGATACATTTATTTAAGGGCGCATCGCAGCCTTGAAATTTAACATTTAAAGAAATTAAAAAAACTGAACACATTTAACACAAACCAAAACGAACCCATAAGACGAATACACGCACAGTAACTATAAGAATAATAAATAACAAGCAAATGCATGTTCGCTTCAGTTTCTATTTTACACAGTAAATATTCTACAATAATTGGTCTATGCTTTAAAAGTGAAAAGAAAATTACTTTCATTTACATATTTTATGATTCGGTTCTATTTCCATAATGTAAAATAGTCAGTCTCTAAAATGACACTATTCGTAGTTTACCTGCATACTCACAACCTAATACAGTATTATCAAATATAGACAATACTAGAATGATTTTAAAAAATAAATTATTTTACGTTAATGTGCTCTAATTGTTGTTTTATCAGCTTATGGAAGCCAAAATAGAAAACAGTGATCTATTTATACCTATAAATTCAAACGAAATATTTCAAGTAACCGTATAAATTATTATTATATTCGTCAATGACTCAACTTTTTCTGATTAATCAGAATATTACACTACAGGAAATATTTGTGTTGTATTGATCAGCAAAAATTTATGAAGAATTATCTTTTGCTCTATATTAGCAATACTTATCTTTCTTTTAAAGCATTTGTATTCTTCATCCAGACAATTCAAGACCTTGCTGAACATCTTCTGATAAGTTAACATTCCCCTTACAGCGTATGCAACAGAAACAATTCTAATGATAAAATTGAAATTCCTGTTTTTGGCTTTCACAGTATCTAATAAAGTTATATATATGTATATTTTAAGGTGTCTGTTATTTACCAAGTTTTTTTAATATGGGATTGTCAGTTTGATATCGATACGCCGCACAGCTACTTTTTCGCATTGAATTTATTATTTTTTAGAATTTTTTTTTATTAATAATTACTAAAATCTAAGCCACTTACCATTCTATATTGTTCCACTATATTCTATTTACAAATAGAATTTTTTTTTTTGACTAGTACAGTACATTTCAATTATGTTAAGTATACTTAAAAATAGCATTGTTCTCTAAATTATCAATTATATTAACTTTTTACCTATTTTCACCACTAATATTATTATTGCAGTCTTTTACTGTTTTTGATTTAAATATTTATAATAATTTTGATTCATGTTACAATTATCACAAGTTCTCGAACAGTGTTATACTTCTACAATTATTGTACTCATCGAGTATTACCCACAAGAAACAGTGCAAATATTCATATCAATATTTAAAATTTAATTTTTATATATACGGAGTTAGGACTTTATTCTTCTATTGGGAGAAAATTTGTAGGTATTATATAAAATAATTATAAGATACGCTATTCCACAATTACTTTAATTTAAATATTGTGAATATATAGTAGTGAATAGTAGTAGTGCACCAATACATTACCAATATTGGTGAAATACTGTATGCTACAAGTGACCATTATTATGTTGTTATGTTGGGTCAATTTAATTTGTGAGGCTAAGTTATTTCATTTCTTACTGTAAATACAAGATCATGATCGGTTTAAATTATGCCATTAAGGGGGTAAATACAATTACGCGAGCAAAAATTACGCATTAAAAAACATTTATTTTCACAAAGAAGATTTAATGCAATCATTATAAAACTTTGTACATTTGTTAAGGTATAATAAGGAATGTAAAAAAATTTTTTTTTTAATTTTTGAAAACAAAATAGCGGCTTTATGCTGGCGTGAAGTTGACCTACAAAAAAAAAACGGCAACCACTCTGGACGTCGTGTTATTGATCTGTAACAGCCCATAAAAAAATTTGCCTTAAATATACATGTAATTTGTAGGTAAACCTCAAAAATTAAAAAAAATAATAATTCTGCATTTGGTAGAAGTTTTTGTAAAAAAAAACGATAATTTCCACTATTTTTTCAGCCATTTTTACATTAATAATTCAATTTTGCAATATAAAATTCCAAAACAATTAGGTTTACAGACAAGCCTAAGGTATAAAGAAGAAACCCTAAAAATTTCAGCTAAATTGGACAAGTAGTTTTCGAGTAATCGTGGTTGCCAATTTTAAAAAGTTGTTTTGAGAAAAACGCGTTTAAAGTTTTGAAAACCGAAAAATGGTACTTACGATTCAATCAGCGATTCCAGGGGCATATATAATAGGCCTTCAATCTCTTCGTACATGCTGTTGTTGATATTCTGTAGCTCTCTGTGAGCCTTAGACCTTCTAATTGTATTTACCCCCTTAATTCGATAATATTCTGTTATTTTCAAAGAAATTGAATCCATTTGATTTCTGTACATCCAGATTAAGATTCCACATCCTCGCAGACACGATATTTTTAACAGCGTAAAAAAGTGAGAAAGGTGTTAAAAAAAGATTCCCAAATATTGATGAGACATTGCTTTAAAAAATTATAAATAAATTGACGAACATGAAATTTCTGTTAAAAGTACAAAAAAATACACTTATACTTTACAGTAAAAGAAATATATATGCGTTTGTTGTAAAGGTGTTAATATTTCTTTTTCTTTTCATACCATCGCGTCCATAATATACTGTGTATTTCTAATAGATGTACTATTTATACACCGGTGTGTGAGTGTGTACGTGCATGTGTTTATGATCGAAATATTGTCATAAAACCTAAATATGCTAGTATCCGACAACACTGTCGAGAGAGCTGATGCTTGACTTGGCGCCTGTAGCTGTACGAAAATATGACTAAAATAAAATTTACGAAATATACGTACACTTATGTTTCCTACAGATGCTGTATAAAACGGTATTCTCTTTGAGAAAACGAAAGGTTTTACGCGTTAGGATCTACATATGACCCTAGATTCTGGCCAGAATTATGCTCTAATTCTACCCAGAATCTGCTTTATGAATCTAGGTATAATTTAGTTTTTACCAGAATATATATATTAATAGTTAGACGACTACATTTTAATCATACTTACACTTATATAGTAATAGTTAAGATATATCCTTGCTATTGCTAGTCATTCAGTTTTTAATTATGATCTTTTACAAAATGGCACCGATTCGTTAAACTGGTTATGTTTTAATGGTGTTATGTTGAAAATAAAAACTTTAGCAATTCATAGTGGGTGATCTGGTGTAAAGATACATATTGATTCAAATAATGACCGAGCAGTGAGTCAGATATTATAAAATTACCGAAAATAGCTTATACCAGTGACAAAATAAAATTTTAGCGATAAAGCGAGTTTTAAAGACTGAAATAAAGTAAAATGCAAAAATCACATTGTAAAAGTTAACTTTCCAAATCATTTTACGTACACCGTTAAACTTACACGACTGCCGTTTAGTAATTCAATTGTAATTAACTCGAATAATTAAATTCCTGTCGATCATCGTATCCATCTCAATCTTTATTTCCCTCAAGTAAAAATGATTCATTAGAACAAGTCCCTAATTGTAGTACTTCCCAGCCCATTTCTCGATTTGCAATTCACCATAAAACATCTTTGAATCAAATGCCACTGCAAATGCAGAAGCTTCAATTTTTCATCCTCGCCACTTCTGCCGCTGACCGCAATCGCCAGGTTTTGCCATGCAAAGTGCGTACCTCTTTCGGGTGATATACCATAATGTTGAGTTTTCTCGGTACAGCCATAAGCAAATGCTCACCGAGAGAGAGAGAGAGAGAGAGAGAGAAAGAGCAGCGAGCGGCGGTAGCTCGCGCGACGTCGAGTAATCGCCGGGCATTAATTCCGGGGTCTTACATCTACCCGTGCCAACTAAACTGCGCGACCTTATAACGACAAAGCCCCATGATTGGTCGGTTCGTTTATGCCGCGTACTTATACCGCGATCCTGCTGCTGCTGCTGCTGCTGCTGCTGCTGTGCATTATGCATCGTGTTTGCCTCTACCATCCAAGCTTGCATTACTATATACAACGCGCGCCTACCTACTTTGCTCCTGCTTCTTCTTTTTTTTTCCTCTCTGTTGCACACGCGTACTCTGGCCTCTCGTCTTTATTTTTATCCCGGAGCGTGTCTCCATAAATCAATTTCGATTAAACGCTCATTCGTCTCGTTATCCCAGCGCCTCCGCGTTTTCTAATCGATCCATTTCTTTTATTTTTCTTTCTCTCTCTCTCTCTCTCTCTCTCTCTCTCTCTCTCTCTCTCGTTTCATGGAATGGCCGTTAGGCGCAGCAGCAGCCTCGCACACGAGAATTAATTTCCTCGTCGGTGCAGTTATAATTTACTCGGGGAAAAAGCCAATGTTTTCCAGAGGCCCGTTATACTCCCAGCAAATATAATAATGGACTTTGCCCACGCCCCGAGTATGGCATCATCCACGTCTTCATTCATCAGCTCTCATACACGTCGCAGTCGTCCTTTTTTCCCCGCCAACAGCTTCCAACAGGCCAAAATTAACTCGATCGTTAGATCATATCGTATTTTCCTCGCTCGCGTATAATAGTCACTCCTCCCCTTTGTTTTTCTCCTCGTCCCTACACTCAACTCGCGCGGAGATGATTCCCTCCTCCGTAGCAGCCCGCTTCTTTCCTTCTTTCCCCGCGGAGCAGCATACGCACTCGCTCTCCCATTCTTCTCACCTCGTCTATTCGTCTTCCTCTACATCGCTCGCCAGCTATCCCGACCTCTTACAAGATGATCAGAAGGCTTCCCGGGCGTAAAAGGGGGTTTCCCTGCGGACTCTGCACCCTCCGACACCGTCCTCTTTCACTCTTTCCCTCTCTCGCTCTCTGTACGTGTCTATGTGCGCGAGTCTCGGCTATATTTCACTGAAAAAGCGGTTCAACGGGATCACTAAAAATTCATTCCGTGCAGCTCTCCCGCGGGAGGACCGGAGGAACTCTCTCCCCCTCGCTTATTCTTCTTCTCTGTAGCCGACATCAACGACCCGGCATATCCCATCGCCGGCTGTCCAATTTTTCCCAGCTCCCACGCGTCACGGCTTACATGTCCCGCTATTAAATAGGCTCTTCTTCCTAAACCCTCATTTTCGCGAATCGACGCAACGACGAGCTGTCCTTCTTATACCGGGGCTGGCGCCCGGCTCCTCTCGCAAAGCAGAAAGCAAAGCGAGAGGGAAAAGAAGTTACCGAGAGAAAATGAGCGAGATTGGGAGGGAAAAAGCTACCTCGGGATAAGACGAGGCTGCCTGGCTGAGACTGTGAGACTGCGAGAGAGAGAGAGAGAGAGAGAGACGAGAGACGAGGCACGAAGCTTTTCCTCGCGCGGTGAATGACGTAAATGCGCTCTTGGCTTTCAGATTTCCTGGATTCGCCGGCGCGATTGGCACGTCCTGACCAGCTCCATGTTCACGTACACGAACGACGAGCGGTTTCAAGTGCTACATCCCGAGGGCTCGGACGACTGGACCCTTCAAATCAAGTACGTGCAGGAGAGAGACAACGGGACCTACGAGTGCCAGGTGAGTAGTAGTAGTAGTAGTAGCAGTAGATAGTCCAGCTGCCACTGTGCCCCATTGCAGTCGGTGCGCTTGCATCTTCGATTGATACTCCGTGTCCGTGCGCTACCACGACATGTGAGATATTCCCTCTCGGATATGGCTTTAGTATTTGTTACCGAACTGGGTTAGGACTTGGGTGAGTCGAAGTCGAGGGGCGAAAGCTCGACGCTGACTTCTCGCATCCATTGTGATATGAAAATAATTCAGATTCGTTGAAACTCCAAGCGGTGGATGGCGATGCCAAGAAAGTAATGAAATCGGTATATTTTGGCATGACTTGCCTATCGATAACTTCAACCCTTAATGTCACAAAATTCCGAAAAAAATTGAAAAAAAAGTTTGAAAAGTGTTTGAGTAACGTCTCAAAGTCGTCTGAAATGTTCGCAGACACTAAACGTCTTTTACATCTTTGTGCCATTAGGGACAATATATAGTACGAGTTTTCAGAAAAACGAAGAAAGATACGAATGATTTGATTTTCAATTTCTGTTTCAAATAAAAATAAACTCCGTCCATATTGAATAATAATATATTGGGAAAGAGGATATCTTATATTAATTGTCATCCATTAATAGTTAATTAACGCGGATATTCATCTAAACTATTATAATAAACCATACACGTATCAAAATAAATTCCGGCCAGAATTTATCGAAAGCTAGTGAATCCAAGAAAATATAATTATGAACTATTAATGAATATTTTATTTAGAGTAAGGAAATCATACATTAGATATTGAAATGAACGATTCATTTAATGCAAGACGTCCTTTTTCTCAATATAGTAACCAGTTTATAATAAAAAGTAAATATAATAAATGTTAAGATGTGTCAATTCTATAAAAATAATTTGAAGTATATAAGAAGAAAGGGTCTAAAAAATGGTGTACATGCTTCACTAAGCAATTACAAGCGTTTCACAAAGGTTGATCGATTTTCAATTTTCGACCCGTTCGACTTGACGTGGAAAATCCCCATACATGTGCCTTCGGGTATTTATTCGACAGCCCTTCAACCTCCTTTCCGATCCCCCTTTTTCACTAGCCCGACAGTTGAAACTTTCTTACGAATATAGGACATGGGAATAAAGGATGACGCGAGATTTTAGCAAAACTAAAGAAAAACGCCTCTGTTGTCTCGAGTTAACTAATGTTGATTTTTACGCCTTTTCCCAGTGGACAGATTAAGTCCATTAATCAGACTTTGAAATCGATTTGTTTATTCGACAGAGACGTATCTTAAAAAAGGATGCCCGCGGGACATCTCGACTCTCCTGACCCTTGGAGGAAAACCGAGTAATCTGCGATTATTTAAGCAAAACAAAGACGAATTTAAAAAAATCGCCTTTCTTTCCCTACACGGGATACAGAAAGATGTGGCTAGGCTGTGTCTTGGGAGGTTCGACTGATACTACTTATTTGCAAAATACCCCCTATATAACGTATTGGATTTTTTATTCTAGAATTTCTTTTAAGCATTGCTTCATGCTAAGTGTAATAATACAAGATTCAAGTCACAAAATTAAAAGTATCCGGAGTGAAAGTTTGTCAATTTTTTTCTCCTTTTCTCCCTAATCGAACTCTCGTAAGGGGTTGGATAAAAGAAAAAAGAAGGAAGAGAGAAATGCGACGCATTTAAGTTGGTCCGAAAGAAAGTGTAACGCCATCCGCGTTATCATGTTACAATTTTCTCTGGGAAAAGCCCATAAATCGCGAGCCACGGGTAAAATCTGTAAAACATTTCGCCGTAGGGCCATAAATCCCCCGCGTGAAAAGTACAAAAGGAGCAAAACATTCCCAGACCGGGGTGTAAGGAGCGAGAGGTTGAGAGAGAAAAATCCGTGAGGGAAATCAGAAACAAACGACGCTGGAGAGGCCGCGACAAACGGAAATCGACTGAGAGTTCCAGTGACCTTTTAAAAAGTTCGACACGACTACCACCAAGTTTCTCTCTCTTTCTCACACTTCCTTGTAACTTGCCATCCTCCCTCCTCTCCTTATGTTAATTTGAAGACGAATGCGACAGCGGCGACGGCTGAACTTGAAAAACTTCTGTTTTCCTTTGGCAGCTCTTTTCTCCTCTCTCTCTCTCTCTCTCTCTCTCTCTCTCTCTCTGTCTTTGCGGGTATTTTCGCGTGGCGGCGGGTCAGCCCCTCCGCAGCTCGCCGAGCAATAATATACGAGCTCGTCGAAGGGAGAGAGAAAGAGAGGGAGAGAGAGAGAGAGAGAGGCGCCGCGTGGGGGAGCGCAATTTAACATCCAAAAAGATTTGCTCGGACAAATTTTACTTACCCCCAAGCACAGATATCGAGACGCGCGTGCGCTTATATACGTATACAAGCACTATACTCGTAGGGGGGCTTCTCTCTCTTGCTTTTTTCCCTCCGGGAGAAAGGGAAATATTTCACGCGGTGCCGGCAAAAGCAGCTCCCGTGACGTCTGAACGAATGGCCTAATTTTTCATGAATAAACGATGCGCCCAGTCGGACAATACAAATCGTGCGTAATTGCTGTTATGAAGTGACGATGATTTTTCGCGAATTGCGATTCTCTGAATCAATGGGATATGAATATTTGGAAAGTTGTTACGGCGCCCAAGCCTTTTGTTAATTGTTTTGCCGGCAGATGTTAATTAAACTTTTAATGAATTTTCATTAAAGGCAAATTAAACTGTCTGGTAATTTTAATTTACAAAAATAATTAAATATTGAAATGAGAACAAAAAGTGCGACTCGATGAGCGGTTTTCTGCTCTTCTACCTGGAATCCACGTAAACGATTCACTTTTACTTTTTTTGAAGTATTCAATTAGCAGAGGAATTCGTGCATCTGTTAAATTTTATCAAAAGCTCAATGCGATAAAGTATTTCATTCACGTGAATGATAGTAGCTTCTCAGTAGCCATTCATTAATATTCATTCTTTACTTTCGCTCGAAATCTCGATGATACGAGTTTCATTTTCAGACAGTTTATACCATCCAAACGAAGATAGTAAAATAGGAAAAAATTTAAATAAGGTATATCGTTTTGGAATAATTCTATATATTACATACATGAGAAAAAAGAACTCGTGCACAGGAGCACACAGAAGAATCGTCGGGCGTCATAAGATTAATAGACTCGGGCTGATTAATCCGGTGAGGCAGAAATCGGGTTATCGATTCTCATCCTCCTACCGCTTCCGCCGCGCCGGTGTGAAATTTAAAACAATCGTGTCTGCGCAACTCTCGTTCTCCCTTACCTTATTAGAATCCGATTTTCCAGCGACTAACGCCAAGACGAGCGAAGAGAGAAAGAGAGAGGGGGTGGAGAAAAAGCCAAGCGAGTTACTCACCTCTGGACGCGCGCGAGGCGCAAGAAAATCTCGGCGATTCAATAACACGGTTATGCACACATGATTAACATTTAAAGTTGCCTGGCACGTTATCCGACTATATTCATTCGAATGAGGTCGGCGTGAGCGAGAAGGCTGGAGGAAAAAAAAGCGCGTGCGCGCGCGCGCGAATAAGGAAGCAAACAGCCGCGAGGCCGCAGCATTGAAGTTTAATAGAATTTTTAAGGGGTCGTGCTCAGAGGTTAATTTAAAATTTGAATTTTCCGCCCTAAGTTCTATCGATCCCACCCCCTCGAATGAATAATTAAGCGTAATTAAATTTATGCGCCGTATTGCGCCGAGACCGAATTTCGTTTGCTCTTGGGATGCGGTATTGTTCAAAGGCTTATAATCAAACGTTACAATGACCGTTTTATTATAGTCTATACGTTAATTTGGATTTTCGTTCTGTGTAAGAAAACAATTGCTTGATAATAAAAAGGAAGAGTTATTTTTAATTCTTGAGGGAGAGAGAGAGAGAGCAAGCAATGTCTGAACGCTCGACAAAACCAAGTTTTTCGTTTTTGTTTGAGCGAACTTGTAAACACAAAATAACGCCAAACGAGGTCAAAACTAAGCTGAAAATTTACAGTAATTCGAAGTTGACTCAAAATACGACGTGAACTTTGTGCGCGCTCGCTTCTCGAAAATTGCTTTTCGAAGACTCGGAGCTCGTGCTTATTTTTTCCTTAATACGTCAATTACCTTTTTTTTTCTGCTAATTACAGTGAAAAGTTTTTTCGGCCAGTTTTTTTTTTAAATCAAGTTTTCTGCAGAGTTTTCGATTTCAATACTGAATTTCATTTTATGTGCGATATTTCATTTCATGCGTGTAAAAAGAGTATACGAGGTTTACTTTTCGATTCGAAATAATTGACGCAGACTGTGAAAAAATCTGAAAAATTTCAATACGTTTCACTATCCAACTGCCACTGAAACATTACACGGTATACCGTTCTAGTCTAAAATTATAACTACCTCTATACTATCAAGTTAATAAAAACGCCTATTAGCGCAAAGTTCATCTCGCTAACAACGCAGTATGCATATAGAGGCGTAAATTTTTTTCATAAATCAATTTATTTTCTTAATTAATATCGCGCGCATTCGGTATTCAGCTACATAGGAAAATTGTTGCGAACGCACAAGGGAATTTTTTCCCATTCTTCCTTAATCCGATATTCCATCGGGTTTCCGGCCAGTTCGGAATGATTCACGGCTATAGAAAAAAAAGAAGAGAAGAGCGAGAGAGAGAGAGAGAGAGAGAGTGGCTGAAAAAGAGTGCAAATCGTAGCGGCGAAGTGCTTAATAAGGAAGAAGAAAGCGGGTGACGCTGAAAAAGCCCTGGAAATATAATACGACGGGCAAAGTTGCAAAGGAACTCGATAGTCCTGAGAGCTGGAAAGCGGGAGAGGAAGAGCCGAGGAAGAGCCGAGGAAGAGCAGAGGAAGAGAAGGATAGAGGGTCTTTTCTTCGCACGACGAGCTGGAGCTTGCGGCTGTAATGCCTCGGCGTAACGTCGTCATTATCTCCGAGGAGTGAAGGAGAGCCGCGCGCCAAGAGCGAGAAGCGAGAGAGAGAGAGAGAGAGAGAGAGAGAGAGAGGGAGCGAGAAAGTAGGCAATGCTTTCGGGCAAAAAGTCGAGGGCTCTCGAAATTCTCGGGCGTCTCGTTAAAACGATCGTGCGCTCGGCCCAGGTCTCCCGCACCGGCGCCGCTGGTGCTGCTGAGCCAAAGCTATAGTAGCTTGTTGTAGTAGACGCCGAGCGTGGCTGCGATTCTCTCCTTCCCTGTAAATTCAACCTTTCTCGCCTCAGCCTCTCGAGTCATCTTCTCTTTCTTGATGCGGAGCTGTTCCCCCGCGCGCCGAGCTAAGACACGCGTCCCGTCTCACCGGCACGAACGACGAGATACCAGGGCGAAAATTATATCCTATACGTGCGTTATGCATGCCCTATGCTTTAAATTGGTTCCTTCGCTCGCGCCCGGATTTCGCGCGCGAATACATAATCGCAACTAGGTTTCGAAAGAGTGTATTCCGAGAAAACGCTCAATGCCCGGAGGGCTTTTTCATTGGACTTTGTGGCGCCCATCGACGCAAAGCCCATCCCTAAAGCTCATTAAAGTGTGTATTAACATTTGAATAGCGAATAATCCGACCCAGCGAGATATAAGCGGTCTGCGGGATATTTCGAAAAAAATGTAATATCCAGCTCCAAAGAGATATCACGAGATCCCTCTATTTATTCACTGTGCGGAGCGGTAACAAGTTGAGCATGAATTTTAATAGCTCATGACATCCAGGCGGAAGAAAGAGAGCGAGTTCAGTTCCTGATCAGAGCATCGTGTACACACTGACGGTAATCGAGAGAGAGAGAGAGAGAGAGAGAGAGAGAGAGAAAGAGATGAATAGCGGAGAAAAGAAGCTGTGCGGGACCCGAAGCAAAGGATATGTAGCGCAGGTTAGAGAAGAAAAATGACAGTGGAAGCAGTCTGGCATTACACTTCAAACAACTTATAGCAGCACCAGCGGCGCATCCTCTCTCTTTCTCTCTCTCTCTCTCTCTCCCGCGGGTAACCTTATTTCAACTCGAGGATCGGAAGTTCCTTTGAAGTTTGAAATTTGACAGTCTCGCCCGCGGGCCATACCGAGGAATATTATCTACACGTACCCTCTCCACATACACACTGCACACACATACAGCCGTCTATACAGTCGCGCGCACACACACGTGTACATGCTGAGGGATAATGCCGACATATCGTCTCTGGAATCGGACTTTTAAACTTTCGAGTGGAAGCCGAGTATACGACTGCTCTCTATTTCTTTCTTTCTCTCTCTCTCTCTCTCTCTCTCTCTCTCTCTCTCTCGATTTCCCACTCTCTGCCACTCTCATCCTCGCAGCTTCAACTTTCCGTTTGGTAATCCGAGAAATTACTTTGCTTTCTCTTTCTTTGACGCGTGCTCATTTCGCACCCGAGCGCAAATTGTCCAGTTGATATCAAACTGTTTATTTAATTAAAAAACTCGAGCTCCGTCTTTTTAGTCCCGCGTAACGGTCTCTGCTACAGTCTTCCTACTCTCTGTCCCCGTCAAAGATTTTTCTCACTCGATGTCTGCTGATAAAACTTTTTCCCAGTCTTGTTCTTCTCCAGCTACTCTCTCTCTCTCTCTCTCTCTCTCTCTCTCTCTCTGTTTCTCCCCTCCACCGCGTCACTTATCGTTATTATATTGCCCTGAGTATTTCTCGCCGGCTACTCTCTTACGTATCTTGCTCCGCGCTCGAACAAACTGCCGCTGTACACCTTTTTCTTTCGCGAGCGCGAGAAATTTAAATATGAAAAAGGCCAGAGCATAAAGTCGGTGGGCGCATACCCCCCCTGGTACACCTCGTACAATTCATTTTTATCGCCTCTCTCGTAGCTTAACCGACGCTTCCGAGACTCTCTTTCTTTTATCGTCGCGCGCGTAGTAAGTTGGCGGTCAGCGCGCTTCGCGAAAAATACACGCCGCGCTGATCCACGAGTAAGAGCAGAAGGAGCTGCCGCGCGGCGGTTAAATCTTCCGGGAGGGCGCTGCATGATAACTCGTTACTTACTCGCAGCTGTTTTTGCTTTCCACCGGCCAACTAGTAAACAGTCCTCTGTTCTTTTTCAGATTCCTCCTCTCTCCCGTCTTTTCATTTATACACTTTAGCCCCGGTCTCTGTTTATTTCTCAGCTCTAGCACGCGAAACAGCCGCAACGAGAACAAACTTCACCAGATGCAGTATGTCTGGGTCTGTATGTCTGGCTTTGTACGCGCGATTTGCCGGCATCAAGTTTTCTTTCTTTCGCCTTTCCAATCCTCGGGGATATGTTTGAAGCTTGACGAAACCAAGGACGGGGGCAAAAAGTTTATACGTATTTTCCAACTTACTACACCGAGGGAAGATATACCATACAAAAATTGCCAGTTTTATAGCTTACCGTGTGGATCGTGTACTTGTTTTTAGACAAAAATTGCTGTTTCGCAATGAAATCTGTTACGTTTTCGATCGTTTTTCCTGTGAATTCAAAGCTCTCGCAAGAAATAGTCGTTCCTTCTTTATAATTTCTTTTCGTATACCGAGGAAATGAAGATTCTCTTAAAGTTATGAATACTCATAACCGTCACTAATAAAATTCCATGTTTCATAAAATATACAATTCTCACTAGTTATCCGTGGGTGGTGCTAAACCGTAATAAAATTCCAAAAGAAATCTTAAGAAACTTATAAGACTATATTTTACTGCATGCAAAGATGTTTAATTTACCAAAATTAAAATGCTCACTAAAGAAGAAAGTAAGGATTGAGTTGAGTCTGCCCCCCCCCCCCATAATATATGTAAGTAAAAACAGACGTACACGGTCAGACCGTATACTTACTCGACTCTTCCTACAAGAAAGTCTTTTCCTAGTTTTCTACTTTTCGCGGTTCTTAATAATGCGGGTTATTATAAATATCTATTGACACTCGGTATCCGGTCGTGTATGTTCAACTCAGTCACCAAGAATTTCCACGCGGGCAAAAAAGGTTATTCGGGTGCAGCAGAACACGTCGGAACGCGCTCTACCACAAATGTGAAGAGAATCCGGTCGTTGCCACTGCAATCCCTGACCAACGGCGAGACTCGGATTAAACGAAAAATCCTCCTCTATACTTCGATCGCAACTCCATTTTTACTTCACAGGTTGGTGCGAGGAAAATTATATTTCTCGACTGCAGACGGGGCCAACAGCCGGCGATTCCAAATCCACCCTTTGAACATTATTTTTACGCTCGCTTCTTGATTATAACTACGGCGATCCGGCACGACAATAACGCTATAAAGCAACTTATCTTTTACTCGAAAATAAAAGGGCGCGCCAATAAAATCACAATAAATCTAAATCGTACGGTCTATACTTCACGGTTTTATTGTTTATGGTCCGTCTCTAAAAAGGGCCGTACTGCTGCCTTTTATCCACTCTTTTCCTCTTTGATTAAGCATCTAAAACTCTGTACTTATCTTTCGAAAAAAACGGGGGAGCTGCGGAGGTACGGCAAGCGTAAAGCTTTATAGCATCGCGTTATTTTACTATCGAAGCGCAGCTGCCCCCGCGCTCCTCAAACTTTAATCCCCATTCTCTTCATTTATTTTGAATCTCGGCGCGCGAGTCGATCTGGAGGGAAAAAAAGGTACAGGGTCCGCGATTATTTAGTCATAACACGGTCCAAGGTGACCGTAAGCGATGTCTACTTCGTGCCGCACATGTGCCCCCGCAATTCTAATAGTGGCGTTGCTAAAGTTTATTTGACTTTGCAAGCACTCGTAAGCTTATTCACTCCGCACGTGTATATATATATATATACGTGTCTACACATATTTGAACAGCTATGTGTGTTCCTCGAGCAGCTCTCGCCAGCTTGCGTACAACAAATGCAGCTGAAGTGACTGAACAGTCCAAAACTGCATTAATTTCTCATCGAAAAGTGATGCTGTAGAGCAATTGTCGTATAAGCTTTAAGCGACAGTCGCGATTCTCGAATAAAGCTCGAAAACGAACTATAATTTGAAAAAATGCAAATCTCACTAGCTCCGAAAGAACCACTGCCGAGCGCTAAATTCGAAAAAAGGGGGTCGAAATTCGCGGGCAGACGAGGAGGAGTAAAAAAAAAGGGTGGGGAAAAAAATTAAATTGCCTTTGAAATTGCGCTCGTATATCCTTTAATTATAAAGCATCGCTGGTAGTCGTTTATTTACCGTCGGTGGGGTTCTTTTTTTTTTTTTCCTCTCGCACGACGGGGTTCGGAGCGGAAAATTTCAATCGTTCCCCACCACCACCACCACCGGTATAGCACCAGTAGCAGCAGCAGCAGCAGCGGTGGTGCTATACCTCTGCCGAAAAAGCTTTTTAACGCTCGCCTGAACCCTGGCTGCTGCTGCTTCTGCTGCTGGTGCAGGCCGTGTTTGGTGGTAGTAGCTCACGGGCACTAACCTCAGGAGCATCGGTGCATCGAACTGTTTTATCCGAGTTGAACAGGTTGGCCGCCTTGCGGCGAAGCTCTAACCCCCGTCCCCCGCCCTTCTCTCCCTCTCACTCCAGTTACGAGTTGTTCCTCTCTCACCTCTCTCTCTCTCTCTCTCTTTCGCTCCGAGTTATATTTTTTTTCTCCTCTTACTGGTGCAAAGGGGCGACGTCGTCCCTGGGGGCGCTTATAAAATCGATTTTCTTTTGCTGCCGTCGCCGCCGCCGCTGCTGCTCCGAGGCTCAATACGTTCCAATACTCGCGAGTAACACGCTGTCGCAAAAAATCGACAAAGATGAGGCCGAGAGAGACAGAGAGGTTGAGAGCCGCAAGCTTCCATTCCTACAGGTAACAAGTTTGTTTAAACGGGATTTCGCGACGATGTTTCTTCTTCTCCTTCTTCTTCCTTTTATTTCTCTCTTCAGCTCTCTCATTTTTTTCTTTTTTTTGTAAGCCGAGCACTTTTGCTTGATTACTTACGCATTCGAGTGTGCTCATGCGAGCCGGGCAAACTTTAAGAAGCGGCTGTAGTCTATTCGGCGAGCGGTTCGCTTAAAAAATTTTCCTCATAAAATATGAGAGCGCGGCGATGATTTTTTTCTCGCGAGGCTGCGTTTCGATGATGCTCGACAACTCGGCGCTACTATAAAGTAACGTAAATTCATTTTATGCCCTGCATCGGGATGTGAATGTTAAATCGAGGAGAATTTTAAAGCTTCGTCGAGGATTATCCTATTTGTATCGATTGCTGATTCACTCGCATATAACTTGATACTTCAATTAAATTTAACTCTCCTACGCCAACAGACGAGATATCCCCCTAGTTAGTTGACGCAGAAATTAAATTGTTTCATTAATAGGTAAAATTAACCTTAGAACCGATTTAGCTTGTTACTAACGTGTGTGTTAAGCAGTGAAGTTATTTTATTGCATAATTATATTTAATTATCGCATTCCAATATTGATATTTAATAACAATAATGAGCGGATATTGTCTTCTTCTTAAATATTAATTTTGCTCTCAGCGTATTTTCTTTTCATTATTTTTTCGGCAAAATTAAAACGATAATGATCATAATATATCGTTTTTTGGAAGCATGACGAAAATAGGGCAACAAGGAATTTTGATGATAAAAGTAATAAAAGTTTTAAAATTTTTAAATTTTCACTGTTTGCTTTTTTCACGATAAGTAAAGAAACGATTAATTTCGCTTTTCCGAATCCGCTTAGTAGTTTCTACTCCGCTAATTACGTTCATTTTGTTTTTTACATTTATTTTCAAATCTCTCGCGCAATTTATCATGTGTTCTGCACTTCAGTAATTAATTTTTATTATTCTCGTGAAATAACGCTACTTTCTATACTTTTTTATTTATTGAAAGTTCGTGTCGAAGCTGACTACGTAGATCTTTTATTAATTGCAGATTTAAAAAGAAAATTTCGTAAAAATGACTAATTTTATTCATTACTCTATCTACATTTTTTTTAATTTAATTTTATATCTGCCAAACACAGGGTAGACAGTATTACAAGAAAATGAGCTCTGATTAATGTAAGCCTTTTCATCTACACTTCTGTAATCCCGTATTTAAAAAATGCAAATCCAGGCTCTCTGGAAAACTGCAAATTGAAATACCCTTTTCACGTTCATGTGCAAATGTGCCATTACGTTCGTATACGTAGATCTCCTATACTTATTTATATTACTTTTATTTATATAAAATAATAAATTTTATTTGAATATCGCACAAAATGTGTATGTATATGTTTTAATATTTATAGGAAAATGGTTTGATTAATGGAGAATTTGATATCGCAGCTAAATAAAAGCTGTTTGGTGTAAAATTTTAAGTCATTTGATTTCAAATTCATAGCTCAATTGCATAAGTTATTTTCGATTAGGCAATTGTTGTGGTACAATGATTTTATTGACTTGACGTTCAATATCGTACAAAACGACATTAATTCACTAAATTGAACAAAGCCAAAATCTAAATAACCATTTCAACGCGCATCGATATCGCATTCGTGCTAAAAGCCTCGAAATAATTGGCATCGAGTTTCCAAATCCCAGCCTGTAGAACCGTTTCCGAGAAAATTCTTGAATTCACCTAATTAGACTTGTAGGAACGAGTTAACAAAAAAAAAAAGAGGAAGAAGCTACATTCGTTTGATAAAAGGATCCGCATTCTGTGAATGGATGCTGGCAGTCGGGACAGAGAGCAAGTGGCGTCGACTACTTTTCAGGTTGGCTCGGTGTGGCGCGGCGACGGTTAGTGCTTCATGAATTTTGACAAAACTCGCGCAGGCTTGTATATAAAAGCCCCGAAAATTCGCTGGTGCGAATATTAAAGGGCCGGCGTCGCATTCAAACCTTTTCCCCGAGAGGCAGAGACTGAGAGAGAGAGAGAGAGAGAGAGAGAGAGAGCTTATATGCATCAGGTGCCTCGGTTCCCCTCTCTCACCCCTTCTGTCTCTTGCTCGAATTCTCATTTCTCTCGCTCTCATTTTACGATCTTCCATTCTCAAACGCCGCTGAACAGTTGTGCTCCCTTTCTCACCTGCACGCGCGCAAGCTCGCGAAAGCTCGACTCGCTCGGTTCTCTTCTACTTGCGCTGTTTTTCAAGGAAGCTTTTACTTCCTCTTTTGGCTGCTTTTCTCCAACATCGCTTTCTCTCCCTCTCTCTACTTCTTCAAAGATCTGTATATTTTATTCTTATACGTTCCCGTTGCATTCACAACTGCGTCACGCGATACTTTTTCCACTCGTATTGCTGGTTTTCTCTCTCTCTCACTCTCACTCTGTCGCCGTTCGTTCCGTTCATTCATTCATTCTTGTCTCTGCTCGCGGGGCCTCTCGCTAATTTTGACGTTTTATTTTGAAAAGCTTTTTGTTTTACTTGCTTACAACGGCGTTTTTGAAAGCCAACTCTCACGCTGAAACTCAAGAAAAATCCGTTTCAAATTCTAATTTATCTCCACGGCATTTTACAGTTTTTCAAAATCTTTTCTTTTTTTTTTATATTATTTAACATCGCTCTATTTATGCTCCCACTCGGTGCTAATTAGCGACGGAGGTCTACGATGTGTTTGTAAACAAAGCACATGCAATATTTTACAGAGATGCTTGTATATCAGTCGGTCGAGACTTGGGCACGTACCCGGGACCTCCGAAATACGAGCCCATCGCTCTTCGTCGACCCAGCCACCAAAGATATCTTTTCAGAATCTAATATACGCTAAAATATTTATTTCTACTGCATTAATAAAAATGTTGAGTAGTTTTTTATTCGCACAGCTAATTATAATGAAAACGTTTGACGTTATTATAAACACCTAAGAGAATTTCCTTTTTTCCTTCTATTCCGAACTCAATTTTGAATCGGCCACTTGACCTATTTTTATTCATCAACGCGACGTTTTCTTAGCAAAGTCATTTTGTTCACCTTTCAAAATATTCATTGAAAAGCATAAAACCAAATTTTCTGAGCGCTAAACATAAAAATTCCAAATACACGCTTCCTCTAAAAAAAAAACTAGACGTACTCGCGAGAGAGAGAGAAAAAAGGTAGAAGAAAAAAGCACGAGCGAATCCTCGCCAATCAAAAACTGAAAGCAGATTTTCGAAACGCAGCTCTCGGAGGCGCACTCGTGCATAATTAAAGCCCCACTCGGTCCGCACTCTTTCCTCTTCCCGTACACGCGCGCGCAGCGTCTGTCCAACAGCAGCGGCAGCATCAGCAGCAGGAGGGAGCGACTTACTTTCGCCGGCAAGGGAGTTGGACGCGCCGTCGAGGCTCCATATAATTTAAGCCCCGGCCTCGGTCTTCATTAATATAGACATCGTTTGATGAGTAGGGCGCTGCCGACTCGCTGCCGCCAATGCCGGATCACCAAAAAGCCCCGGCCGCACTCCGAACCCCACCTAGCCCACACCCCCCGATACCATTATCCTTCCGATATCCCGCGTAGATGGATATATACGTTATATATAAGACACTAAGTGTGTTTCTCCAAGATCGGCGAATTTCAACAGACTTGGAAATTGTTTGCTGGAACTAAAGCTTTTCGAGCGGTTCGCTGTAGTAGCTGCGCGACGTACGAGTAGACCCTATTATTTTAATAGACTAATATACCGTTATTGTACCTTCCTAAGTTCAGATTCTATATGATAACTGGTAATTTAATGCAAGAGTTACTTTTTTTTTGCTTGCTAAATAATCTGTAGTTTGTACTAAGCAAACAAAGCATTAAGGTTGAAGAGATTTTCAAATCCAATTCAATCTTATAGGGTTCATAAAGGAACCGGAAACTTATCAGGCAGAGTGAAGAGTGCGTATTTAATTACCAGCGAACTGTTGAGCTCTTTTAGGCAACTTTCTTGGGGAAGAAAATTAATAAATGATTTTGGGGAAAAAAGAGAAGCGCACGGCGTACAATTGAAATTCAAATCCTAAATTACTTTTAATGTTCATTTTTCTTTAAATATTAAACTCATATATCACATCGTGAAAGACTGATAAGCCTGAATAAAAGAGGAGCCATGAAAAGGTAACGTGTCTGAAAAATCTTATAAAAGAGAGGCTGAAGGTGAATAATTTATACGACGTCTAGGTTGGCATAAAATACTTTCAAAATTGTAACACAAAATGCTTTCACAGGCTTAATCTGATTCAAATCTCCCTGAGTTTATTTCATTCTTCATATAGTTTTCACTCGCTAATTTTATATCAAACCACTTTCAAAACATCGCGTTTCGCCAACCCTTGGTCTTGTCTCTCGTTTTTTTCTTTTTTTTTTTTTTTTTTTTTGTTATTCAAGATTATTTTAAAAATCGTAATTATGCAAAATTTGATAATATCGTTAAGTACTTTACAGCCCCACCGACAAAGTCTTTACGAAGTTGACATCTCGAATAATTGAAAATTAACCCCCTTTTCAATTTGTAAATTTAGTTACCGAAATTCCATCCAGTGACTCGAATGACAGCGAAAACTATAACGAAATCTTGTTATAAATAAATCAGTGCGTGTATTATACCGCGTAATATGCCTCGTTATTGTATTATAATAACGTGATCTGCGAACGACTGCGACGATTTCCGGCTTTCGGGGTCGCAAATAATGCCGGAAAAAGACGGGGGAGCTGGTAAAAGAGAAATAGTCTCATACATTCGAGTCCGCGTCGATCGAGTCGTCAAATTTATTCCGTGATATTCGTTATAAATCTTTCATGCGGCTAAATATTAAAATTTCTAATACTCGCTGGGTTGAATTTTAATGAATTTCATAGCGCGCGCGTGGCGAGGGAGACGTGCAGCGCTTCCTTTTTTGTCAACGGTTATAAATCGCAAGCTCCACATCGGCATCCCCGAACCGTCCGCTCGAATTCCTCAAGGTCCGTTCTGTGTACGTACAAATGCACGACGTCGCATTGAAATTTCATTTCCGGGAATTAAATCTCCGAGAGTGGATCACTGCCCGTAGATGTATATATAATTTATCTTTTCGACTATTCACCGTGAGAGGTCCGGGACTCTTCCAAGCAAAATGTACATCTGGGATACTTTGAAAACATTTTGTTTTTCAGATGCCAAGTAATGAAAAGGCCGCTTGATTCCGAGAAAAATGGAGCAGCGGCTTTTGAGAATTTCCAAAATGCTCGAGTTTTATTTAGAACGAAGGAAAAGTTTTTTTTTTAAACGCGACGGCTATTCATTTACGCCTATATTCCTCCGAAATTGGACGGTAATAGACTTTGATCAAGGACAAAAAGTATTCATCAATTGATTCTGTATGCAACCGTCACGTTTTACTTTACATAATCTGTCTTTTTTAGGCTAATTAAAATCTCAATCTTTAGGTCATTGTTAGTGTCATTTTTAAAAAAGTAATTTTTATATAGGTTAGATTAAAAAATAAGGTTCATTGATTAGTAACTTGTAAAAAAACTGAAGATAAGCTCAACCTTGCCGTTAATTTCTCACAAATTTTTTTCGTATTTTGTATTATTAAATAGATAAAGGTACAAAATTCATTTTAATAATGTGAAAATTTTCTCTTATTTTTTTTTAATTAAATACGCCATTTTGCGCTCGAGTCGAAAATTTTTAATCAGAAGGGGTCTAAAATATTCCCAGACAATGTTCGGCGGTAAGCATTCTCCTCTCGCTCACCCGGGCTGGAATTTTCAGTCCAAGGAACTGATACACAGACAGAGAGCGAGAGAGAAATATATAGTCGAGTGCACGCAAGAGGAGACAGAGAGAGAGAGAGAGAGAGAGTGAGGGAGACAAAGGGTTATACGCGCGCTTTAAATTCAGGCTATAATTCAAGCGTGCCTCGTCGGCGATTCGAATCTATGTCAGCCGCGACACAGTGTGACCTTTCGTATGTGTGTATATACAGATATACATATATCTGTCTATATATATATATATGTGTGTGTGTGTGCGTATAGAGGTGTACAAAAGCTCGGGGCGCGAGGCCGACGCCAGAATAAATGCAGCAGCATAGCGCAAGACAAAGCTGGCAGTGCTGGGCGCGCGAAAAAAAGAAGTAGAAGGAGCAGAAGAGCGAGAGAGAGAGAGAGAGAGAGAGAGAGAGAGAGAGTGAGAGTGAGTGAGAGGGAGGAAGGGGAGTATTATGGAAGGGAGAGGCGAACGTCCCATTCAACAGGCACAATGAATACGTTAATTAATTCCGGCCGTTTAAAAGAGGAGTTAACAACAACGCCCGCGGACTTCTCTCTATCCGCCGCCCGATTCACTCTCCTTTTTTCGCCCACCCTCTTTGTTATCATACCTCACAACTCTCGCTCTCTCTCTCTCTCTCTCTCTCTCCTTCTCCCTTTCGCGGCTCTTCCTTTTCTTGTGCGAGTCATAATTTAGATTACAACCCCCGCCTCCCTCCTTTTTTTTCTACCTATCTCTCGCTCTCTAAATTGCAGCCTTTTACTGCGCGACTGTGCGTTTTTCTGCGCCCGCTCTGTCTACTCCTTCTACTCGTATTCCTTGGAATCTTCGAGCTGTATATAGCGAGTCAAAGCGAACTCGTGAACCTTTGAAAGATTTGTTCTTTTTTTTTTTTTTGTTAAATCCCTTCGTTGACTTTTCCGTTTTTTGCTTTAGCAAAACGCGTCTTTTTCCGTGTTTAACGCGTTTCATTATGCGAAATACCGACTGTTTGGCATCGTTGGATAAAAGCAATATACTTTTTTCCATGAAGCTGAAAAGATTTTATTTCTCTCGTCGAGGAGCTTTTCGCAAAACTGGTATTGTTAACGGCAGAATTTTTTTTAGTGGACCGGGGGGATCCTCTAATTCTATTTCGTTAAATTCACGTGTAAATTTCATCAACAGCATCTGTTCCACTTTTAATCGATACAAATTAAAATTCTCAGAGTAATATTCGTGACAAGTTTTTGACGAAATTGCTTCCGTATACGCTATGAAATATGAAACAACTCATAAATGATCGAAATGAACAGTTTGAAGTAAAATTTCATTACTTGCAGTAGTTACATTTATTAATTTATAAAAGTCATGCTGAATACAATATGACACGAGATCCCAAAATGGTTTCACCTCATTTCTAAATAAAGGCGTTGCAAAAGTTCCTTAAAAAATATTTTTGTACCGCCCGAGGTGTTTATACCTTGCACTTCTACATTTCAAGTCTTTTTATATCGTCTCATCTATTATTTAGTCAGAAAAGTCTCGTTATAAACTTCAAGACTAGCTGCCTTCCAAGTACTTTTTTTTTTTTTCAAATGCATAAAATAGATATTATTAAAGGTTCTACAATTTTTAGACATTCAATCCTATAATACGTTTATATCGCAACTAGGTTCCAACTATTCAGAAAATCCATACGCGTTTCCTAGGATCGTATTGCCGTCGTCGTACAATAATTAACTTACAGGGCTTGATGCAATTTTAAAAAGCATCAGGGCGAATAATTTTCGATTTCTCGCAGGTGCGGAGGAGCAACACGCAGAGGGTCGTCGGGCGGACAAGTGCGACACGTGCACACTCGGCGATAGTATATATATCGCGCAGGGCCGTAAGTGCAGGAGGTTATTTTACGTGTACGATTTAATTGGGTCGTAATCGTCGACTATTTGCGCTTCAATCGATTATCTTCCGACTGACTGAGTGTCTCTGTTTGCCAACTGTAATATTGCTTTATCTAATTAGTTTGTTTAGCGCGAAAAGTTATTTTCCATCGATTAATCGCGACGATGAACTGTTTTCTTTTTTCTCTTCCGAAGGACTGCCTGCGCTCGGGCAGCTATTTTCGCAGTAAATTGGCTTGGAATATTCGAAAGGCGCACTACATTGAAGACGTGCGTGTCGGAGAATTCGGGCCAATTAAATGGTTGTTCGCTGAATGATTCGCGTCGAAGTGCACGAGAGTAAACGCGAGTGAAAAATAAAGATTTTATCCGCAAAGAGAATCGGCTCGTAAACTTGCTGAAATTGCCCTTCCCCATAAGCAAGCCGCACGTAATTTCAGTATTAATTGCGTCAGCGCCGTAAACAGCAGAGACGGCAGCAGCATCAGCAGCAGCAACTCGCGAAGAACCTTCAGCTGCGCTCATCCGAAATCGTGAACTTTAAGCGTCCGACTGAACCAAAAAAGAAAAAGGGGCGAAAAAGCAGGAGAGAAGTCGTCTTGCTCTCTTCTCTCCTTGTTCCCTCCGATGACAAAGACTGCAAGACAGAAGGAGAAGGCGAGCGCACGAGGTTGTTAAAGCTCGAAAGAGCGCGCAAAGAGTTCCGGCTTCGAGGGACTCTCGGTGCAATCGTGGAAAATCGAGAGAAGAAGGGGTGGAGCATCGTTTCCTGCAGAGATCCGCGCAGTACAGCCGTAGCTCCTCGCAGTCCGACTACTGCACGACCGACTCGTCCCTATCCACATGAGCACACGCGTAAACACACAGACGGACAGACGGACGGACGGACAGGCGGACTCCGAGGGACAGAGAACTGCTGCTGCGCTTCCCCTTCGACTTGGGCAGGAAATTAATTTCTAGCCGGAGAACTGCTCCCGTCTAAAATGCACTCTATCAAAGCTCGACTCGCTGCAGTGGCGGCACAGGGGAAGGGGGGGGGGGGCAAAGCACTGGGAGCTGCAGCGGTAGCTTCTCTCTCTCTCTCTCTCTCTCTCTGCTCTCCGGTCCAGTGCCGCATGACAATGAGAGTCGCGGCGGCGGCGGCGGTGGCGGCGGTGGCGGCGGTGGCCGTCGTCGCATTACACGCTCCTGGCGACTCTCGGTCCACTGGTCTCGCTCGCGGCAGTATACCAGCCGACTATCGTCTGACCGTGTACACACAGCGGCGGCGCGACGCTCGATACCAACTGCTCCGACCCCGGCTCGTGGCCCGCCGCGGCACATCTGTTACTACTGGCCCTGAAAGGTGCAAACGCACTGTGCGACCAACGAGAACTCTCAACTCAATTACCAGTCTACTTGTTGGCTGCACTGTGTGGGAGGAGTAGGAGAGCAGCTATGTGTACTCGATTCTATAGTCTAGTGATTCATGCGGCGATTCGCGGCCTCGCATTATCAACTGCGACTCTCTCTCTCTCTCTCTCTCTCTCTGCATTTTCTAATTTAGATCAGAGCTGTTTGCTTTTCGGCTTCTCCTTCGTACGGATCATCTTTGGCTGTCGTCGATAAGCGTTCTACTCTGAGTTGTCTTTTTTGTTCTATAACAAAGAGTCTAAACGTCATAACGAGGTGCTCCGTCGATGTTTATCTTAACAAGAAGTAAAGCTTGTACTAAGTTTCCTCGAATATGCTGAACGAAGTTTAAGCGACGCAAAAATCGTTATACTTTATGACTCCATTAGCCGTTCAATTTGCTCGTATTCCGATCAGCTATGTTTTTTAAATCCCAACCCCGTCAGTTTGTATCGATCGAGCTATTATTAATTGAAAAGTAGGCCGATTCGAACTTAAAAATTCCGTGAAGCAGAAATTCATGTATGAAGTGTTCAACTTCGATTCTATGATTAATCAAATGAGCGAGCGCGTTGTGAATTTTCGATATTAAAGAAAAAAAAAAAAAGCAGGGTGAAATATAGTCGAAATTAGTACACTATAAGCTTGGAAAATCATGACGGGGCTCGATTAAAAACAATCATGCCCCGGGAAACTCGTTCTCTCACACCCAAGAAAGCCAATTAAGCATGCGGGGTCGAAAAACGGTAATCCGACACGTCTCTGTGTACGTGAGCTTCCTATGAAATTGTTATCCGCCTGTTCGCTAACCCGACGGTGCCCGTAAACATGTACACGCCGAATATCCCACGCAAAGTAAATAGTTTGAAAATTCAACAATATGTGCAGTCTATAAATTTTATAGAGGAATAGAGCCACCAAAGACGATAGATGTTATGATACACTGTTTTCCTTGGATAAAGATCAACCTAATCGATTATATTCTAATTAGATAAAAGAATTGGAATTCTAAATATTTGATTAATCAATAAAATTTGTATAAAACTAAATTAAGCACTGTCGAGTTGAGCATACTTTATTAATCGAATTGGGAATATGAAATTAATAAAATGGAAAAAACGGGCAGTGCCTCCATAAGGTTGGAATAAAATGACATTTTGGAGTAAACGAATTAATAAACTTACTACATTATCTAACGAATAAAATATCCAAATTCTCGTACTTTACGTATAAAGTTAAAAAGATAGAGTAAAAATTATTGTACGACCGTGCCAATTTTTCTCTTATAATTTTCTCATGAAAATTCCAAAGGCATATATGCAAAAGTATCTCCCGAGACCGATGACAACATGTTTCACAACAGCTCGTCAGCCCTATGGCAACCAAACCCCTCTCTCCCCCAAAAACAAAAACTGATCGCCCCCACGAAAAATTCCCGTCACGTAAACTCACCGCGTCACAACACCACGGGAATATCCATGTCTCCGCAATCGTCCGGTATACTATACGAGTCCACGTTCAGTCTACCGAAACGCCCGAGCGAGAGTAGCTCTGCCGCCGATCTGCGGCCTACGTGTTTCGCGCGCTCCTCGTGTTTCCCGCGGCGCCACAAAGCGAAAACCCGCCCGAGCTAATTAACTAATCGTTGCAGCAACACTAGCTGCGCATCGAATGACGGACGCACACTCTGAATATCCCTGGCTTTTCAGACCCACGCTGCACCTTTTATATCAATCCAGCTAATTCGCGGACTAGGGGAGTGGTAGCGAGGATACACGTACGCGCGCCGATTTATTTACTCGGGGAGGCGTAAATTCCGCGCGAGTGGAAAACAATCGATGGCAAAGGCGACAAATGGCCTCTCGCACACACATATACACACACATAGAGACTTGGCAGAAAACTCGGAAGCTGCAATGTCGCGTATATACTTTAACCTACGGCCCATTAATAATTTCCGTGCAACGCACGCATTATATCGCGAGCTCGCGCGCTAATAGTCATTAAATAAGTTGAACAATGAATATGCAGTTCCACGCGCCTCCCTCACACTCTATATATATGTGTGCGTGTGTGTGTATACAGTTGCAGCGCGGCGGTCGCCAACAATTGGAAACTCAAAGCGTAGGAGAGAGAGAGAGAATCCTCGCTAGCAGGGAGAAACTATTTAGCATTTGACCTCCGGGAAAGCGCCGCGTAACGACTAGCCTCAGCTACCTAACTTGGAGAGCAGCTATAACATCTACGTGTGTGTGTGTGCGCGCGCGGGAGAAAAGCTCGTATAAAAGGACCGGAAAGGCGCAAGGGAGGAGAGGACAGAGTCACGTGTTTAGTTTTCGTGCTGTTTGCCGAGGTCGAGAGCACCTGCGTGTGTCTGTGCGCGTGAGGGAGGACAGCAGTAGCTGGAGAGTCGGAGCGAGTCTGGCCTCTCCGCCGAGTTCGTCACTCATTAGCACCTCGCGGTTCCGGAGTTGGTTACCGCGGCAAAGGGCTCGTTAGCGCGAGAAAAGCCCGCGGTGGGAGCCCCTGGGGAAATCGGCCGCTCGCTGCTAGACCTCTCCAGCCCCGGGGCTCTACAAACTGCCACGGAGACAGACACCGGGACAAGGACACAGAGAGAGAGAGAGAGAGAGAGAGAACACCCCCATGAGCCCCGCGAGTGTGTACAGCTGCGTGAGATACCCAAATCGCCACCGGCCCAATTGCCCGCTGCTCCTTCTCGACTGCGCCATCGCAGCTTTTCACCTTTTCTCGCATCAGGAGCTTGCATTTAGTTTTTCATAATTTTCAGTACTTTACTCTAAACTCAAAATCCTCAGCTAATATCTCTGTTGTGGATATTTTCTATTGAATAAAAAATAAATATATAAGGAACAATAGAGTCGATGTAATGTTTTGTACGTATTTTACTAAAGCTCTACTCGAAAAAAAAAAAACACTTTGGTTATGACATCCAAATCTTTGTACGTCGCAACCAAATTATATCAGCAAGTCAACTAATATCAATCTTCCAAAACTTTCATCTCTTCAACTAAAGTCGATGGTTAGGGGGACTTTAGATCTCCCAGCCACAGGATTATACATCGCAACCAAATAATGGCAACTAAATGACTATGGGTGGGACAACCACAAAGGACTATGGCAACCAAATGCTTAGATAGATGCTGTAACCAACGTCTTTGCTTCTCACAGCTGAATGCGAGTCAACTAAAGACTTTGGCTGCCACTTATACCAAAGCTTTTTCTTTCCGTGTAGTAAAAATCAATCTATTACTTCAATCTACTAATTTATTTTACAACACGTTTATTTGAGCTAAAATTTTTTTCAATTATCGAGCACCAAGTTTAAAAGGAAAGGAGTGTGTTTTTATAAACAATATAATGCCTATTGAAAATAAGTGCTTTCATATACTTTCTATAGAATTAAGCAGAAATATAATTGTCATTTCTAAAAAAATGAACAAATGTATGAAGCTCATCTAAGAGTAAATCATTGTGGTTTTCTTTGAATTACTATTCGAGAATAAAACACAATCATGTAATGGAATTGGATCGACGCGAGCATTGAAATTGAATATTTTGTATGTGTTCTGTGTATTAAATGTTATTCATAACAAAGCTCTACTGTTACAGAATGATATTGTAAATGGAAGTCTATATCCATTTTTATTTTCATTTACTTCACAACAAAATGCTTTCATGACATTGGATACTTCAATCACTCTAAATGCTAATTATTGATAACATTTGTTTACCGAGAATTATCTCTTTTAAGGTCATGCATAAATCATAGATTAAATTGATATTCATGTTCATTAAAGCACAGAACTAATTTATTAATTACACAAATTTATAAGCTCTAAAACGGAGATCGAAACATTCTGACCTACATTTCCAGTTACGAAAATATTTAAAAAATTTCTCGATGTAGATATACAAAAAATTTGAAACATTTATTAAAAAATACCTGTTAATATTAAAGTTTAGCCTCGTGCACGGCATAATTTCATGTGCATTCGTTACACGATGTTGAGCAAGCAACTCAACGGGGCCGTTAACCGAGAAGCTGTAAAATACACATTTCATTCGCTGTGATCACCATTGACTCCGAGGCGCGTCATTTACTACGTATTGGAAATATCCTCAAAAGAATCTAGAGAATCTGATTAATTAACAATTATTTCGAGTATTCCATTAGTAATGACTCTCTCCGCTGCAGAGGGGCGCGAGTGTAAGAGGGGGCGGTTACCTCATTAATGTCGCGCACAAAACTTTGACAATTACGTGGCGCGGCTGGGGGGGGGGGGGGGGCGAGTCGCGGCGGGCACAGTCGAGCCGATCAATGGAAACATGTAAAAAGCTCATTAAACGTGCGATCGCGCAGTGGTGCAAGCTCGAGCCTCCTTCCCCACCGAGCCCCCGCGCAATAAAAGATAATATTAATGGAGTCGAAGCAAAAACAATGGCGCGTAATATCCGTTCTTCCTCTCTCTCTCTCTCTCTCTCTCAGCTCCCACGGCAACGCCAACGATGCTCGACTAACTTTCTCGGTCTCTCTCTCTCTCTCTCTCTCTCTCTCTCTCTGTCTCCCTCTATTTAATCGCTTTCGTCGCAGGTGGGAATCTCGCCCGTTAGATTTTCACTTATTCCGGAGATCGCGAGCCGTCTAAGGTCGTGCCACGTGTGCATGCGAATATGCTCGTGTCGTTTATTTTGTTCCAGTCCAAGTGCAAAGAGCCTCCATGAAACCCCGATTATAACAATAATTATTTCGATCGCGCAAAACGTCAAAGGAAGAATGGAGTTTATTTTATACGTTTGCTCTAATTAAGCAATTGTATAATCCGGCGTTTGAGATTTCGGGATATTAACGAAGTAACAATCTGCGCTTCTATAGAGCCCTCCCATTTCATAAAATTGATTAGCTCTTGAACAGCAAATGTATACATATATAACGATCGTCTGTGTGCGGTTGTATCGATAAAAGGTAATAAACAGGATCGATGGGGATATTTTACACACGCGCACACGCACACATATATATATAAAATATCCCCATCGATCCCGTTTATTACCTTTTATCGATACAACCGCACACAGGCGATCGTTCTTGACATGCTCCCAACGACGCTACTATAACCGCTCCATCAATATGGCTCGGATTTTATTTGCCCCTAAATAAAAGCCACTCTCCCTATACAAAGACGTCGTTGATCGAGTCAGCATCATCGGCGGCTGATTTTCAAAGAGAAGCGTAATAAACAAGAGCCGCTTCGCGTATAGTCTCGAGAGCGAGTCTCTAATCCCGGCTTGCCGCTCATTAGCAAGACAGACCTTTTGACTCTCTCTCTCTCTCTCTCTCTCTCTCTCTTTAGCCAGAAGCCATGTCTTACAGCGGAGCGAGATTGAAAATCTCGTTCAGTCGACTGCGCACGAGACTTTATTCTCGCCGCCGCTACTGCACTACGACGCGTCTGTCTGTGTACATAAAATATCCAATCGAGAACATGTGCAGTATAATGCGTGGACGTTGCGATGTAGCCCCGAGTATAATTAGTCCGGAGGCGCGGGAAAATTGAATTTCCAATGTGCAGAAGAGACGCGCCGAGAGGTGATGGCATAAAGGAGAGGGAGGAACTGCAAAGCATTCGCGAACGATGAAACGGTCAGATCTGAGCATTTCTGCGCAAAGTTGATCGATGAACTACTCGAATTTTAACGCCGCGATCGATATGTAATATTCCCAAATCAGCGCTGAAAAGTCGATAGCGCGGCGACAGTCGCAATAGGGCAGCCATCGAATAAACAAAGAAACGGTTAGATTAAGCGAAACTTAGCTCGGACAACAGCGGCGACTTTTCCCGATTCTCCCCCTGTTGCACCCATGGGACCTCGATATCGCAAAGCCACCCCGCCTATACTTATCCCAAGCGAGTCCCTAAAAGCTCCGAGCTCGACTCTTGAAATTTATTCGCGTTCGTTGCTATACCGTGCAGCTTGACTCCTAGACTCTTTCTACTCCGACACTCATTCGAGAAGATAGGTATTGTCACTAACATAATTCATGCATACCTATGATAAAAGACTACAACAACGAGGATCTCTAAGCGCTTTTTAACAGGCAATTAATACGCTTTATCGCGCGACGAATTAGAAAGGCCGCAACGCACTTAAATTGTTCGCGGTCGCATATCCCTGCGCAAAAAAAAAAGAAGAACGAGCCTGATAAAAAGGGCGCGTCAAAATGTTTTATACCTCGCCGGCCGCCGTTTAAAGCATCTGTTTACCAAAATGGAAAGAGCGAGACACGCGTTTACGGCGGCGGCGGCGGTGGCTGGCTAAAAAGGGATGCAGAAGCGTCGCTGAGAGAGAGAGAGAGAGAGAGAGACGAGCGCAGACTCACAAAGATTTGTGTAAAATTTCCGCGGACAAATGAAAAATGGCGGGCATTCCTTACATAAGCGATGTGTATAGTAGCTCTCGGCGTGCGGCTATATATGCAGCAGCAGCAACAGCGGCAGCAGCGGTGCTCGTGAAAAATTGCGGCCCCCTTCGAAATTAGGGCAGTTTTTGCGCGCGCGAGTCGGGGAGCAGGCGAATGGGATGGGGTAGGGGGACAGCTGATATTCCAAAGCCGCGTCGCTTATAACGATATGACAGATACCCCGAAAAAGCTGCGAGGGGATCGATGACAAACAGAGAGCACAGAGAAAGAGAAGAGAGAAACGGGAAAGAGCGTGTGCATTGCCCCTCGCGACAGCGGAGCGCGCATTTAAAGCCCGGCAGTATAGGACAATTACTCGCACTGTCAACGAGACGTCCGCTGTACACAGAGGCAGACAATTAATTGTGGCGCGGGGGCCTCGGCGGCGGCGTATTATTTGCGAGTCGGCGGGCGCTTATACACTATCCTGACAAGACAAATATCGCCGGCGGGGAACTAGAGAGAGAGAGAGAGAGAGAGAGAGTCGACGCCGGACAAATACTACCACTGCGTGCAGCACTGCGCGAACTGCGAGAGAGTATATAACCGCGACAGAGGAAAATTGCAGCGCACCAGCACGGCGACACCTCCTTTGCCGATTTCCTCGTCGGCCTAACACAACGAGGGAGGACCGTTGCACGAGACATAATAAGGGGATTATCCCGCGAAAACGGATTATGCTAAACGCGCCGAGGCTGCAGTAGTACAGTATACGAGGGTACAAGATGTGTATAAGGGTGTAGCTACTGGGCCGCGAGGATGCATCCACTTTGTTTACGCGCCCGGCTCTCTCTGGTGTGTCTGTAGAGTGGAAAATGTAGCCGCACTGTTTATAGAGAACCCTGCGACGGACCGAAGTAATCCGCGGATTTCGCGACTCGATCTTGAACAAATTCTCGTCTGAATCTCGAACTCTGTCTGTCGTTGTGCGGTGCGTATCAAGAAAGGCTCAGATGCACGATTTTACAAATTTTCTTCTTATGTAAAGTGTAATACACTACTCTTCATCGGCAGTAATTTCACAAATGTGGGGTAAAAATTGTATCTTCATTTTGATGCGGTTGTACCGTTTGTAACAAGTTTGTCGCTCGAGCCACTTTGAGGGAATCGCTCGTTTCATTTGGAAAATTGCTCCCGACTCGAGCGTACGTCACGCAGAATATCTCCCCGCAACGTTGTAAAACAATCTGCAGACAATCCTGTAACGACGGCGTTTATTCTCCTCGCGGGCACTCTCCTCCTCCTCGTATCCACCTGCTATCGTATAAGCTTGTTTCCGCCGCAGCGACGGAGAAATTTGTTTTCGCTTGGTTGATTTCGGCAAAGCGCACTATCTTTGCGCGTATAGTAGCTGTTTCTAGCTCGCCTTCTTCTCATTTTCTTCTCGTACCGACTCTGCCGAATAAACTTTCGCGAAACGAATTTAACTTTGCCTCGCTGTGCAAATCTATACAAGTGTTTGCTTATCGCGGTGCATTGGATCATTTTGCCTACTGTACATTTGACTTTAATAAGCACGCTTTTAAGGGAATTCGAACTGTTGAATAACTCATAGCTTTTGAATAATTTATTGCTAATAGTTTCGTGGATGGATTAAACTCTAGAAATTCGTTCAAGCAGAGTGCATCAAATGGATAATTTGTTTTACCAAGAATAACTTAATTTACAAAGAGTGACAATTTTATAATAAGAATCAATCTCACAATTACAAGTTTCAGAATAAAAAAACCAGGGGGAACGATAAAAGGTAATAGTAGGAACAACCGAAATAATATTATCGCAATATGCACAGGAAGGTTATCACGATAAGCAAACATCTTGTTAAGGAGGCGTAAAAAGGCAACAGCGAGGATATATATGTATATAACACGTACGGATTGCCTCGAGATCGACGCAATAAATAACGCGTTTAAACAATGTTTTCCTTCCCCGGCCTAATCTCGGCATAAACCTCGTGCGCGGCAACTAATGTTTACGGGATGCCTGGCCGCGAGTAAAAGAGAGCTAGAGAGAGAGAGAGAGAGGTAGAGATAAATTTTTTAAGAACTTGAGTTGCCTCTTATCACTTAAGCGCGGCGAATAAAAATAATCCCATAAGGTGGAGGTATAATATCCTATATATATATATATTTATGTGCTGGGATCGAGTGCGAGATCGAGAGAAAAGCCTACACATAAGGCGCTAAAGATCAATAAATAGCGTAGTCTCGGTATAAAAAGGCACTTTTAACGGGGGGCCGCGCAGCTCTCGAGTCGAGATTACTTACTCCCTCGTACCGCCACCAACCGACGCTCACACACACACACACACACACACACACACACATAGGCGCACACTCATGCACGGCCTTCAGCCTGGTGACTCGCGGCGCCACGGCGTACACACAGAGCGGAGTCAGTCCCGAATTCCCTAAATACCGTAACTTTTTTCACCTCGTCCCGGTTGGCCGGCTCGCACACCCGCTCCGATCGCGATAAGCGGGGCCATTACGGTGTCGTCATCCGTCCCTACCCCTTCCCCTTCCCCTTCCCCTCCCCTCCTAACCCCACCAGCCTGCCACCCCGGCCGTATACTTGAGCGGATTAATAGAGATTTATTTATAGTGGGGCGTCGGCCGTGGCGCGACTTAGCGACGTCTCTCGACGTCTCTCGCTAGCCCCACGGCGACGAATTGTTCGCGCGCTCGCACGACCGATCGCGTGACTCTGCTTTATGTCTGCAGCTCCTGCCTGTCTGTGTGTGTGTGTGTGCGCGCGAGTATTATACACATGCCACCCCCTTGCATGGGTGTACCGAGCGAACGCGAGCGAATGGAAAAAAAAAATTAGCGCTACATTATGTATCTTTTGTTAATAATTCAGTCGTAGCGATGGGAAGACAATGTTTGGTGCATAAACTAACGAGCCTAAAGTGCGGCTGAAAACACGTTGTTTGTGGTACGATGGTATTTTTAGATGTGTCGGTTAAAAGAGGGGTGGAGGTCGTTATCTTTATGGCTAATTTTATTGGCAGCAAGGTGTTGCCTTATTTATTTAAGATAACGACTGTTGGCTTACTTTTATCATTAAAGACGCGGATACCATCTTGCGCTGCCTTACAGAGAACATAATAATTTTCCAATCGTTTCTTAAGCCGTACAACCGTAATAACCGATCTATAGATCGGTCAAGATACCCATTCATCCAAAAACTTAGCTCCTTGAACTCTCAGGACTTTTTTTTACCAAAAAAAAAAATAAACAAAGAAGGATTCTTGTATCCAGCAAGTTGAGCACTCGAGCGCAAAGCCCCCCATGCGCTATTTGGGTTATAAGCAAATTTTATACGCATAATATATACACGTGGATATAGCTGGGAGGTGCTTCGGAAGGGCCAGAGTGCGTCACCAATAACCCGATCGTCCCGTATAATCCCTCCTAGTCATCCCTCTCCTCTCCACATCCGGCCGCGATCGACCATTTTAACGACCCTCTTCGGTTCTCCCTATAGCTCGGTCATTGACCCGGACAAGATACTTCCCTATAATCTAGATGCGAAAAATCACTGTCGCGAAAATCGCTTTATTACCTGTCCAATGTCTACGTGCACTCGCTCTATTTATTAACTTGGAAGCTATTAGAAGCAAGAAAAGAAAACAAAAGTTATTTATAAAACGAGGTAAACGCATTTGGAGATGGTCGAGATGTTTTTTTTTTTCTTCGATTAGTTATGTAATAGCTTCCGGGTACGAGTGTAAGCGATATAGTTTATCACGGACTGCACTCATTAAGCGATGCTGAGACAAGATCGCGACTGATTGACAAACGATAGGAGCTCGCGATAACGGATTCGCGCTTAATCATCCTTATCCGCGCGTCAGATCGTAATTACGACTATTCTAAAATTAGGATTTTGTAAAGGAAAAAAAAAATAGAAATGGGCGCGCATTAGTGCTGACACCTGCATTAAGGCTGTACACATACACAAAGTCTACACAGTGAAAATCCTAGAGCAATTTACTCCTACACAAGTTTTATTAACAAAATTAATTAGAATGATAATAGCTGGGCGCTCGGATCCGTATCTCCGGAGCTGACGTCGCGTCCCGCTTCTATACAGTCGTATTTGTGAAAATCTGATACAGCGATAGTTTTAATTTATCGCTGACTCGGCGCCGGGACAGACATAACGTTGCGCCGATGGAAATAATGCGTTCGGATATATATGCTGCTGGGAAAAAGAGCTCGAGGGCCGAGCTGCCGGACGGCTGCCGGAAATTAAAATACGATATTCGAAAATTTGAATAATATATTGGGCCGCTGCTCCCGTTGGATATACTTTTCAGCGCGTAACTTTATATGTAAAAATTTGCATAGGAACGGAATTGTAAAGTTCGCCCCCCTCCCCCTACCCTCTCCGCGTAGCTATCCATCTTCGCGCGTAAGCCTCTGCTGCGAAAATACTGTTAAGGCTGCTGCTGGGAGTTTTATATTCGCGCAGTTGGAAACAGACGGATTCGATCAGACGTGCGCGCACAGCCAATGGATAAATAGGATGAGCTATTCGCTGAGATTCGCTGATTTAAATTGGATGGTCACTTGGAGTTCGGTGAGAGCTGAGCGACTGGTCCCGAGTAATTGATGAACCGAATAAAAATAAATTATCCCAACCCGACGATATATCGGGGATTTCGTGTGCAATTCTCTTGCCAACTGTATAAAATGCATGTGCTACGAACTGTTGCCTTTTGTACTTTTTAAACGAAGAATATTTTTAAATTCTACATATATACCGATTCCTCGTGTGTGCGCAAATTAAAGTATCGCAAACGTATTGACGAATTGCTTCCCGGAAATCGATTATTCACCAATTATACAGATTTTCAAATTATTGAACTCTCGTTTCTTCGTAATAAATTGACAAATTCATTCCGGGACTTGTTGATAAAGCACACTTGATAATTACTTCAATCCGTCAACGAAACCTAAAATCACCACGAGTACGTTCTTGAAACTTAAACACCGGAACATACCGATCTTTCACAAACGAAACACATCGCGGCCAATCGTAAGCGCGCACCTCTTGGAAAAAGGCCTCGGTACAATGTGTAAAACTCGCGCTTCCTCAAAGTGAAGGATTCTGATTCGGGCCGGAGAAACGAGGAAAAACCGATAGCGAGCGAGAGGGAGAGGAAAAAAAAAGAAACGAACCGAACGAGTTCTCAAAGGAAAACATACACGCGGCGGTATAGCGCGAAAGAGAAAACGCAGAGGGAGTTGTTCGACTGAGCGCGGCGCGCAAAAAAAAAAGGGCTGCGGCTGCTTTGCGCGCGAAAGAGTCATAGAGTTTCGCGGCTGGCGAACTTTGGCGGAGGGATCGTTATTTTATGCGCGAGTGTTATCTTAACGGAAAAGCCAAGTACTGGCGCTAACTCCGGCCCCACCGTAGCCGTTTAAAAGTTGCGACGGGCATATAAACTTATCTACTCTCTCTCTCTCTCTCTCTCTCTCTCTCTCTCTCTCTCTTTCTCTTTCCTCCTCGCGCTCTTGGCGCTACTAACACTTGGGGACCGCCCGACCTCTTGACCTTATACGCCTTGAGCGCTTTTAAACAAAAATTTGCATTAATTTAGCAATGTGCTCTCGTGAAGCGGAAGCTGTGTACCCTTTTCGATAACGATTACCCCAATAAAAGTCACTGGCAGCAGGCTGGAACGGTGCATTTCGAGAATCCGCGGAGAGGAAAAAAAAATTGCTTTAGAATCAGTGTTTCCGCGCTCGATATATTTTTCATCGGGCTATCGAGGAGCTAAAAATATTTAATAAAGTTTGTTATAGGTACGACGAGCTATGCGTATGGTTTCTATAAATTTTTTATGGCTGAATTTTTTTATACCTATCAATCCGTGATTCCGCCACTGGCGTAACCTGCAACGCTTTCACACACAAACACGCCTTCTCTCTCTCTCTCCCTCTCTCTCTTTCTCGCTGCGCACTCAGCTGTGACCTGCAACGACTTTTGCGAGCGCTTGCAGCCAGATACGCGCGTTTCAACTCACTTTTATACCTATAATAGATTTACGATATTCATTTATTTCCTTAATAGTTTTATACAAACACTATATAAAGCGCCCGAGTAGGAAGTTCCCGCGAAGTATATTACGTTGAACAATTTCGGTTTTAATCGCCGCATTATAAATTGCAAGAATTAAGTAAGTGACAAAAGTTCGCGCGGCGGAACCTCATTATTCCAGCTTTAAAAGACCAATCAAACTTTTTACTTTGCGCCGCGGTGTTTGTAATTGTCGGCTCCTGCAGCCTTTTTAGTAGCACATAAATTTCCTTATCGATCCCCGCGCGAGTCAAAGGCGTGCAAACAAAGATTTATAACACTTTTCCTTTTTCTCTCTCTTTTTTTTTATACTCGCCGACATTTTGAGGTACAAAGTCATCCCCTTCAGAAGTTTTTTTTTCTTTCGCGGAGCCTCTCTATTCTTTGCTGACGAAAAAAAAAAGGAGAATTTTAAAGAGGATGTCTTTGTGCGGGGGGAATGTAAAAAGAGCACTCCAACGTTCATCCCTCTTTCTATTCTCAAAGTTTTAGTTATTAGAATATATATTTCGGATAGTTTAATTGCTCGCTCGTATAAAATATCATGTGCAGCAGCTATCAAGAATTGGACAAAGGTTAATTACTCTCATATAGAAGCTTAATTTAATAGTCTCCAAGTTGTACACATAATTTCTTGGAATTTATACGAGTAGTCGTAAAGTGATATTTATTAGACTTGGAAGAATCTGTCGTCGATTGAAATACATTCTGAAAGGTTCATTATTTTTGGTGAAAGTAGCTGTTATTTTCACGAGGTGCATAAATTATTGTTAAAAAGTTTTTGCTGATGCGTGGACACAACTTGGACGAATACGCGGCGAACTTTCCGATAATCTACGAAGCGGGACTTCGGCCGTATAAACGGCGGAGGAAAGGAAAGTTGTCCCAATAATCTAAGGAAAACAGCGAACACATCGATCGAAAACATTTGCATTTTCCCTATAAACAGAAAATTGTATTGCTAGGAAAAATAGTTTTCTTTCAATTTTCAATTATGAATAAGGGATTTCGAGAAGACGCAACTTAAAGCAAGTAAAATAAATAAACATGAGATCGTTAATAAACATTAATGATCTACCTATAATTCGTAAATTAAAAAATTATCTCTGCTAAATCTGTGTACCATAATTATTCATCAAGTATATAATGGACGATTAACAATCAAACAAAAATTACGATAGAATGGTGTAGATATCAGAGCCACTTGATTGGTGTTAATTACGCGGCAAAATGCTAAAACTTCCATTGCATATGATTCGTGTACAGAAATAGCTTTAATTAACTTAATCGTCCTCGATAGTCAACAATTCAATATTAGTATAAGTGCGCGGCAGCAAAATTGCGCAAATATAAACGTCGCTAATGGGGCGCAAGTCCGGGACGCGAAATATAAAAATAATTTACGTGGTCGTCAGCATTATCGTGCAGGAAATGACGAAAGAACGATAGTGTCGGAGCCTGTACGTGCTAGTGTAGCGAGCGAGTACCGGCAAATTAACATAATTTCTTAATGCTAAAACCCCAAATTGGCTATTCGCCGCTAATTTCAACTGTTTCCGTATTATCTTTCATCAAAACGAGATTAATGGAAGGCCATTGAGTGGCGCGCGCGCGCGCGCGCGAAAGTGAGAGAGAGAGAGCTCGTAATAATATGAGCGCGGTTGTACATGAATCTCTTGAAAGATAATAATACGCAGGTGTAAAAGGTACGGCCTGCGGTCAATTTTTTATACGCTCGTTCGGCTCGTCGCTGCGCCGAATTCGGATTATTTATTAAAACGCTCGATCGAATACAGGGGGCTTCTTTTTTAGTAAATACCTCTCTCGCTCTAAACGATCTCGTGAAAAGTAATCAAAGGGATTAACGGAAGGAAACGGGGGAAGGGGGTTTTGGTAAGTAAGGGTGACCGAGGCCATTCTTCGCACGATCCGCAAATTACGCGGATATCCAAATCCAATTACACGCTCTCTCCATTAACTTTTCAAATCCCTCGCGGGCGAGAAATACTCGCGCGAATCCTTCGATCGGCCTGTTACCTACTCTTCCTTCGCGTCGCCCGTAAAAAACTCAGCAAAAAAAAAACAATAAATTCCAGGGAATGATGTCTGAATAATCCAGACGGGGGCCGAGAGCCGCTGCAGCGGCAGCAGCAACGTCTTGAAAATGGGAGGGGGGGG
>UELU01145026.1:86611-107907 GCA_900490025.1 Megastigmus dorsalis
GGGGGGGGGGGGGGGGGGGGGGGGTGGATGTGGCCGGACTGAAGGTTTCATGCACATCGGCTGGCCAGACTGGAATACATAAATGTTTCAGAGGGAGGCTGAGCTGCTCTTCCGAGAGCCGCGACAAATGCTAACGGCCGCGGCCTGCACCGTGGAAAAGGGGCCACCGCGGCACGTATAACGGAGAGCCTCGGCCTCTTTCATCACGTACCGTGGCAGTAGCTGCTTCCGCTTCAGTTTTCGTGTAAGTGGTACACGTCGAGTGGACCACGAGAGTCGCAAATCCAAAATAGCCGCGGTAACTATAGCCTTTTTTCGCGAAAAAAAAAAAAAAAAAAGGAAAAAGTGCATACTCGGCGCACAATTGGCAAAAGTTGCTCCTCGGGCCACGAATCCCGCTTGTAATACGTTATATTTACAGCTCGAGCCGAGAACCCGCGGCAATCACTATCGGCCCTGCTCATGACGTCCTTAATCATTCGAGCACGCCCTCTCTCTCTCTCTCTTGCTGCTGGGGCTACTCCACAGACTCTTCCATCGGCAGTCTTTCATCGAAAACTCATTTTCTGCCTCTCTGGCCTCTCTTCGCCGGTAGCGCTGCGCGCGTACTCACCTCGGACTACTCGTCCCCTCCTTCTTCTTCTTTTTTTTTTTTTCATTAATACTTGGGAGGATATAATAAACTCGCTCTATCTCAGTCGCTCTAGCGCGGCGGCGGCGGCGTCTCCCTTTCTCAATTTCTTATCTCCTTACTTTCTCGCGCGAGCGCCAACCTCTCCTTCCCTATCTTTCTTTTAACTACTAATAGTCTTACGAGAAGAAGGCTATAGGGGAGGAGGGCAAATCTCAATTTATTTTTGCTTTTATTTCCCCTCCACCTCCCAAGCGATCTCTTTCTGCATCTCTCCTCTCTCTCTCTCTCTCTCTCCCTCTTACTTCTCCTTTCCTGCGCGCAGCTCACGGGGCGCAACTCTTATCTCCCTGTGATTTCTGACGTTCTACGGTTTTGCTTTTCTCTTTCTCTCTCTCTCTCTCTCGCTTTCTCTCTGTCGCTGTCCTCTCGATTTCATCGTTTTATTTTTACCGGAAGTTCCGATCCTCCACCCTCGCGTCCACTAAAACTAAAAATAACCAAAGTTTTTAATATTTTTCCCTGAGCCTCCTTTATGCACGCCACCCGCCTCTTTCTCAAAACGAACTAATAAAAATTTTCATTTTATCATAGCACTAAAATACATCGCTAAAAGTAATTTGCTTTATGGCTTTTAGAAGGATTTTTATCATGTTTTATACGCCGAACGGTTATTATTTTTAAAAAGATCTTTAATCTGAAGCAGAAAGAGGGAGGAAATGCAAACTCGACTAGGGATGATGGGAAATAAATCTGTTCTTCGATACGTGCATTTATGCATTTGCTTATCTCAAATATTGCACTAAATACATATTTAATGAAAATAATACGAGATAATCTAATTTTTAATAACGGATCGAGGTCAATCCATTTACAATTGCCGATTTTAATTTTTTACTTTGCTTTAACAAAGTTATGGAGAGACAATTTTGAAAAATATAAAATAAGATTTCTTTTTCGCATTTCAACTATAAATGACTCTTGATTAATTTTTTATTTAACTCAAAGTAATGTAATGACATTTCCAATACATCAATTGAAGCAGCATTTATTGAATCCGATTATCAAAAGCCCTTTGTTAATATCTTTGTAAAATCCATTGCATTTTGCGATTCCGTGAATTTTTAATATTCAAGATATAAATATGATCGAGCGATTCCCGAATTTCTCGGCCGCACAAAAGAGAAAAAGTTCATCTTTTATGCGAGAAGCAAGTTTCGGTGTCCCAGCGAAGATAAAAGACCTCTGACATGTGCCGCGAAAGTTTTCCGTCCGCGCAAAAGCTCGTATATAAAAATTAAAAATGTTTTTTCCTCGGAGACAGATCTGCGTGCCTTAATGAAAAACTTGGCCTTCCCCCGAGCTTGTATATATATACGGACACGTGGACCCACTATAATATCGTCGGCCACATCGATCCTCGAAAACATGACAGCGATAAGAAGATTCAAAGGGAGATATGAAATTGTCAATTTAGAGTGATGCTTTCATCGTCGCAAACCGATAGCCTCTCTCAATCTCTCTCTCTCTCTCTCTCTCCTTCTCTAGGGGGAAACCTGACCGGTACGCGCGTATTCTTTATGTAAATGTTCTTTGAATACACGACGCAGTCAAAGGCTCGACCTCCGGTATATATCGGCATATACTCAAGTGGCGGGGGAGGGCAGCAAAAAGAAGAAAAAAGAAGGGAAAGAAAGAGGCCAGAGAACGAGAGAGAATCGCCTAATATTTTTCTAAAAAGGAATTTCGTATATTTCTTTTTCTTTTTTTTTAAATATCTATCAAAATGTAAATTCGGATCGCTCTTCGTTTTTTTTTATCTGCCGGCCATAAAGCATTTATTTCACGTCGGTGCAACGGAATGGAATATATCCTCTCGTTGCTGCTCCCCTGCTGCTGCCGTCCCATTCTCCTCCCCCCCTCTCTAGAGTAAACTTTATGATTTTCCTTTGATATTCACGATCAAACTTTTGCTTCGCGGAAAGAAGACAGAGAAGGAGCTTCGTTATCGAACCTCTCTTTCTCTCTCTTTATCTCTCTCTCTCTCTCTCTCTCTCTCTCTCTCTATCTCTTTCTGCCCGGTCCCGCCCATTTCGTCCATCCACAGAAGTAAATTATAAAAGTAAAAGTTGTAGATGAATTTGTTTCTAACGCTTTATTCCTTCCCTGCGCGCGCTACCCTCAAAACTTGCTTGAGTCGATAATGTGCGCGGCTTAATTATCGGTAGAGCAAAAACGTTGATTACGCTTTAATAAAAAGTTTTACAACGATTTCTAAGAGCTCCGTTATACTTGTATGAATTATCGACGAATAAACCCACGTCCGAGACTATAATTGCGAATAATTTTTCAAGTAAAAGCGAATAGATAAAACTTGGCTTGCCCCTAATTGTGCTCGAAACATTGCGATACGGTGCTCAAATCGAATAGCATTGCGCTTTAATTCGGTATCGATTATTCACCGATTATCCGAAAATCATCAAAGACAAATCCAAGCATACTTTGGTCCTATGCGTCAATGCAGTCATTACGAATATACCTCGCACTCGTCGGCCAGCCAACTCAATTTCCCGTTGATAAGAAGTCGGTGCGCGAGGCTGTAGCGGCAGGCTTCATCAGAATTTCCAGCCGTATACGAGGCGCGGACGTATACGCGTGCACCGGCTACAGACTTTGAACGTCACTCGTATAGAGATCGGCGCGCGCCTCACATAGCCAAGGAAAATTGCCGTCTCTGCTGCAGTGGCGGCGACGGCGGAGGAGACCAGGCGAAGGGGTAGAGGCCCGCAGGGGGGGGGGGAGGAGGAAGCGTAGATGCGAGGCGTTCGCACGATATAGAATGTGGCAGCGATTGGTCGAGGCGCTGACGTGACGCCGTGCAATTAAACAGACCGCGGCTGCAAACTCGAAACTATAAGCATAATCAACTATGAATAAACTATGCGGGCAAACATGTAGCCTGATGCAGAATTTCGTTAACGGGGGTGGTTTGTGGGGAAGGTGGAGATAGAGAGTGTTCGAGGTGCGGGGAGGGAGACGATACGCTATAGAGAGAGAGAGAGAGAGAGAGAGAGAGAGAACGAAAGGCCTGAAACTTTGGGATAGTCGATATATGTATAGTTAAGGTCGGCGGGAGTTGGACCGTTTGCCAAAAGCGGGAGGTGCTGTGATGCGCGAGGCTCCTTTGGCGCGGCGATAAGGAAAAAACTTTGTAGCCGCGTCGAGTCGCTGACGAGCCAAGTGTCACGGATTTCCGACGACATTCTCTCAACTGTGTTTGACTCGTCGCACCGCGCCTAATATCGATAACGGTCATCGCATTAGAACTGCACCCCCCGCCCTTGGTACATTGCTCAAAACTATTTTACAGACGGTTAACGGTTCACCCGTTCTAGGAAAAATGCCTTTTATGAGCTGGAACTGCACCGATGTTGTATGCGTAGTTTTGAGCTTGTTTAAGAAATACCTTTCGCCTGCCCTAGTTATTCCGAGGTTTCTCCGCTGCTTCATATTGTAATAATCGAAAGTATACTCTGATATAACGATCCGCACTTATCTCTTATTACAGAATTATATTTGCATCGCAAGATTGAATGTAGAATGAAATATTAAGTTGCACATAATGAAAGTGGAAAAAAGAAATGCGGGAGGTCGGCATATGCTATTGTAATTCTCCCAGATTTGATTGATCCGATGAGCGTAATATTTATTTTCAGGAGGTATTAGTATAATTAATAATTTATATTAACTACGCTTTCAAATATGAATCGATAATAGTGGACAAATTGAAAAACGCAAATTTAACGTGTACCGCGAAAATCCCAGGCTTGCGCCAAGTTGGAGGATTCAGGTTTATTTGAAATAGTCGAGTTAAATCGAGATTTTGGCTTTCAATTTGAAATGTCGGGACGCGCGAGGGGGTCGAAACCCTTGACTCTTATTCGAGCACACCCGAAATTCGTACCGGCAATCTCTATTCTCGCGCAGGCGGCTACAGCGCGATTGGAAATTACATTATGTGATAGAATTATTAAATCCATCAACTTTAGCCCTCCTGCATAATATGACTTAGAGAAATTGTGTATTGTCAAATGGAATTTATTGGAAAATTCGGTATAATAATAATGAAAGAACTTAACGGAATTTGACTTTTGTAAAAAGAAATGCTTCGAAACCGAAGCAAGTGAAATGTACATTACGTAAGTAGTAATGCTCAAAATTGGTCAGACTTCGTCCTATACGCGTTTAAACCCTTATATAAAGTGCTGTTTATAAAACTTGTCACCATTTATCTGCATAAATTTATTCCGAATAAATGTATAATTCGCGAATCTGAAATCCAAATCGCACAAATGTACTAACACACAACTCGACATAATACGATAAAGTATTTTTACAACCCCAACCCTGTATAGCTTCATAAAGGTCACAGTTGTAACAACAAATTTTATTTTACACTGCGTTGACATATCGCATATGCGCATCACGCGCTCGCGTTAAAATACACACACTCACACATATATATGTAGCGAAATCAGAGTTCGGTTATACCGACGCGTTGAAATACTCGTACTATTTTCTCTTTCTCTCCATCTCTCTCGATCATCCAATTGCCATGCACGCACTAACGGATATACGTTTGATTTTGTTTTCCAGGTCTCCAGGAGTACAGGGATACTGTCGCATTTTGTCAATCTAAACATAGTGACGCCAGAAGCGTTTATATTAGGGAGTGAGGAGCATCACGTCGACGTCGGATCTATAATAAATCTCGTCTGTATTATAGAAAAGGTAAATCAATACTTACACACGTTTTGCATGCGTATATACATATATCCGCTCCATTCATCGCGTAGGAACATTCATACGATACGCATAAGAGCTGTGCAGAGGGGAAAAAAAAAGAGTCAGTGAACATGCAGCTGCACAGAGACTCGGGAAAATCCGTGGTAGGCAGTCGAGTTTTCTTTTTTTTTTTTTTTTTGCTATCGCGATGCCGCGAGAACTGAGATAAATAGGGGAATCTCTGGGCGAAGGATCGCGCGAAAGGCCTCTTCAAAGCCTTAATTACATTTTTAAAGCAGCGCTGCTCTCTCCGCCGGCTTGTGCGCAGCTTGTGCTCGCGTACGAATAATGTGTATATAGCAGGCAGTGGGTGCGCATGTCTAGAGCTGGCCGAAATCGCGTGAGCAACGGATATGATTCAGAACTGTACTGTCTATTTCGTGTACTCTGCATTCGTCGGTTCTCGCGCTGTATATGTATATACAAGCGTGCATGTCTGCAGCGTTGGTGCGGCGCGCACACGGGATGTTCCGTGTCGAATCGAACTTTGCAGGCTGCAACTGTGCGGATTCGGTAACCGAGGTGAAGTTCTGGCCAGCTACCGAAAACTAAATCGTGTACGACAGGAATAATGGAGATGATCAAGATGATCAACACTTCTGTGCAGTATTAATTGATTCTTTTCGAAAGATTGCGAAAGAATTTTTTCCAGGCATTCTATAGAAAATTACGTTATTATTATCATGATTTTATTTAAAATATGTTTACTTTTTTGGATAGATACAATAGCAATGTTCTGTATAAATGTAACATTTCTCTTAATTATTATTTTCCAGTCGAATATGATTTTGAAAAGATTGCATGCTGGCGTAACAAAAAGAAGTGAGCTTCTGTCGAACAATGTGGTGCAATTAAAATACAAGCATGAGTCCATTTTTCATGGTTCCGTTTTTAAGTAAAACTGTCTGATTTCCTCGAACGATCACTGCAAAAGTTTCAAGCTCACAAATTATGAATTCGTACTGCGAGTTTTTTCTCACCCCCAAAAATAACGTATTTTGAAATATAACGTGAGCTATGGGAGTTGATAATTGATGTACAACCTATCACACAACTTTTTGTCAGCATCTCGACGCGGAACTTCCCGCATATATATATCTGTACTGCAAAACGATGCGTGCATGAAACGACTCATGAGCGCGACTAGAATTTTCAAAGCACGCGGCCCGGCCGTGAGCCTTCCTCCTCTCTTCTTTTCACCCATCCGCTCTTCTCTCTCGCTCCCTCGCATTATGCACATTCGGAGCTCTGCCGGCTCTTGACCCGGTAATCCCAACTCTCCAGCATCTCTATCTCTCTCTCTCTCTCTCTCTCTCTCTCGCTCGCGAGAAAGCCCCGGGCATGAACATCCGTGCACGCAAGCTGCTTGCTATTATACCCCTCTTCCAATGCTGCGGATTATCGTGAGGTATAAGTATAGCACGGGATATTCTGAGTGAATAAAAAAAGAAGAAGAAGAAGAGGAGGAGAGAGAAGAAGGACTGGAGATGATGAAATTTTTTAGATTCTTATAAAGTGTTGCCGAGTGCGGTGCGATTTCACTTTGAACCGCTTCTCGCCGCGATCTTACTGCCTGCATATACCTTCTGTGCTATTGATTCGCTGAACGCGATTCCCGAGATGTCGTGAATTTATGCTATCTTTGTGTGCTTATGTACATCTTGTATTCTAGCGTTTAACCGTTGCTTTGCGATATTCGCGATATATTCGGTAGGCATTAAAAAGCGGTAATTTTTTTAATTAAGCTTTTCGGATTCGATCGTTAATCACGTTCAAATATCCCTGCATGCACATTATTTCCGAAAAATATCCGAGTTCGGAAAAAATACATGACACTGCGTGCAAGTTGAAAAGGATAATATTTGACATATGGGAAAATATATGAAATTTTGTTTTCCCTGACACTCGCAATACCGATCTATCTTCATTATAGTTTCACGAATAATAACAAAATTTATTAAATTCCAATAAATATCCTCCACCGATGCTACCGAAATATATTATTTTTTTTTGTGTTTCTGGTTACATCTAACATAGATTAAACCATTGACCACTATTTTTATTAGCAAACGTTATGACGAGTGAATTGGAGAAATCGGGAACAGCTCACCTAAGCTGATTACATTAATTTGTTACCCTGCACTCACGTGTGTGTGGTTTCGCAATATATTTGTGGATAAATTAATCCTGCAGGTATCGGGTTTATTCAACTATCGAATTTCTGGGTAAACAAGTCTCGAATTTTACTATTTCTACGCGTGATTGTAGTATCATTAATTATAGCAAAGTGACGTATCCGTTTACGCTATTTAAACAATGTTGTAATTCCAAAATTATGACGTTTACACAGGTACATCAATTATCCATATTGACATTATATAGCTTCACCGATCTTGTCCACTACTTGGACATCGAATAGAACGTTCTTTTATACTCAATAAATATAGATCCTAATTGCAAAAGTACATTTCAGTTCTAAACAGACGGATTGTTTTGTACAATGGCATATTCGGTCGGTATATTGTTCCATTCCGTGACGAATCCTGAGCGAGCATACGCCGAGATATTCGATTAAATGCGGGACAGAAGGAGAGGGAAAGCGAACGAAGAATAAGGCGAGGCTGATTGGCACGCGCATGCGACGCTTGTGTCAGCTCCTGTACACGCAACACCTCTGTGCATGTCCCAGTTTCACACTCGTGTATGTGCCTGTGTATGAGTGGGTGTGGATGGCAGGTCGTGAATTAGCGTCATTGCCGGGGCGAATTCCTTTCAAAAAAGCGAGCGGCCCGATAATTAGATCGGCCGCTGCTCGAAATCACGAGACGCATCGGCGACTCCCCCCAGCTCGTATATATATATATATATATGTGTGTGCACACGTTACCCTGTTACTATATATGTATATGCTTTCGTTGCGCTGCGCCCAATTTTTTTTTTCTGTCTCTCCTCCATCTCGCCCACTTCTCTGCATTCGAAACACGCTCTCGTCTTTCATGTTGCTGACATAACGGGGATATGCGAATTAGCTGGGGTTGCGTTGTCGCGTCGCGAAATAAAATTACGAGTTATATGCTTTCCTTTCTTTCTAGGGATATTGTATTTGATAAGCTGGGTGACGTTATTTTGCGGTTGTCTTTGCGCCAGGATTGGAAAAGATCTTTTATTTACTCAATCGTGGTTAATATAGTTTAGAAATGTTGTGTTTTTGATACTTGATGATTTATGTAACAATAACTTGATAATAATTGATGACGCGATGATTGTATGCGTTTCTGTGCTTAAGATCGATGGAATTATTAGAAGATTACTTAGTTGCTTTTTTTTAATTATTTAAAGCTTTAAAATCTCTAATTAGAAGTTTTAATTGCTGTACAAAGTGCATAGAAGAATACAAATGAGGTAAATAATGGTACATCATTCAAACCTTAAGGTTACATTGTTGGAAAAATAACAGTTTGTGTCCACACGCAGTTACACGTAGTTTTACCAATAATACATCAATATTTAGCGGAAAAATTATTTTAAGTTTGTATAATTCGAATAATAATTTTAACTTTTGCGTTTGGTACATGGGACATCGACACAATATGTGGTCGAGGTCTTGGGCTTTGGTGCCGTATTGGCATAGGGGGTCACTGACAATGTTTATTCGCGCAAGGGATGCTAGGAGGCTACAATGACCTCTCGTGAAAATTTTTTGTTGTGAAATGTGTTGAATCTCGTAAGTTTTTTAAAGTTTTCTCGAAAATAAGCATAGGGAATTGAAACGTCGGTTGAGTTCAAAAGACTTACAGTTTTAGCTAATTGGTCTGCTTTATCATTTTCTAGAAATCCAGTGTGAATTCAGATGGTATTCAGATAAGGTGAACGGAACCGGTGTTTAGTTTGTGACTTTCAAACTCTAGATATTTGTTTTTATATTTGATTTTCGGATTTCTGTAAACATTGTAATACACTCAGGGAGTGAGTATAAATGAAATTAGCTGTACTATGTCTAAGGCATAAGATACATTCTGCGGTAAAAATTGAACTACTTTTGGCAGAGACCGTATGAGGGCTTTTACTTCCATTTGTAAAGATTTTTGAGCCATTGTCGTTTTCAATAATTGTATTAAAATTTGAAGAAGAGTTTGGTGTACCATTATTTGTAAGCTTACTTGAGTAAGTAAAGGGAATTGTACTAACGAAGGTCTCGTAATTGTGTAGAAGAAAATTCTATTTTTGTGATTTGAATAATTGTGGGATTGCGTCTGTAAGATTGATAATACAGTGCTCGAGAAGCCTTTTACGTTTGTTCTTATATTTTCTACCAATCTTTTCATAGAAATGCTTCATTTCACTATCATAGATTAAAAAAGAAAGTCTGATATTCTCCCTTCATTTTTAATGAACAATTAAAGCTTTTCCCTCGTAATTTCGTAGCTTCGAGATAAAAAAATTCGACTAAAATAGCTTAATTCCCTTTATCGGGTTAATTTTAGCGTCGTAAAAAAAAGTTTCGTAACCGCACGACGGCCAAGCGCGCATTTCTTCACGCCGCTTGCCTGTAGCCGTATCTTAATAATTCATCGCTCGATGCATTATAAACGCGGCGCACCAGATGACTTGTTAATATTATTATCGCAATAAATTCGCCTTGTCTAGACGCTTTGCCTCAGAATTAGCATCGGCAATCAGATACAATGGGGAGAGTAATGTCGGGGCCACACGATACACACACACAGAGAGAGAGAGGCTCGCAGAGAACAAAGACAAAGCCGTTACATTGATCATCGTTTGTCATTTTATATCGCGCTTTCTGCCTATGAAACGAGTTTATTCCCCACTCGATAGCCTCCCAGCTCCGGCGCAAGTCCGCTATACTAACACGTATGATAAAATTGGTAAACAAGAGAGAAAATAATCTCTCATCGTTATGGTTGGGGTTATTATCGACCTAATACTCGGCTTTAAACTTTTAATTGCTTGTACGTCTGTTAGATCTCAACTTGTTGCATCGGCGCACTGCTCCCGTCCCGTCCGGCGCCGCCATGCACAAGAAGTCAATGATACTAAGCCCTTTTGAATACAAGAGCTTACGTGACTCATTGCGCCGATGCGCGACCGGAGCGTTCATTAATAAATTGGATTGCGCCGCATTGCAATCCGCTAAAGTCGAGGGGCCTCGAGCACTGCGTTATACCATACCGAACATATGCGCGATGCCGCATTAAAAAACACGATCCTGCAAATTTCCTCTATAGCGAGCCCGTTAAACTATTCGTCCCTCCACTTGGCCCTATATGTATATACATTATACATTGAATTCCGAACAACGAAACTCCACTTGACATTTTTGCAACCAAGTGTGTTCGGGGAATTCCATTTTTGACGCTATAACTTTGCCGCGACAATTTTTCGAGATTTTTCCCGATAGCATAACGCGGCAAAAATATTTGTTATCGACTGCAGGAGAGTGCGCCCGCGCGACAAAGGATGACCTTTGCTTTTTTTTTCTTTTTCGTTTTTTACGATTTGCGCGCGGTATGCGCAGTTTAAAATAACTATTTTCCGAGTTTGTCGATGACGAATACGAGTATACACATTTGAATGGATGGGAAATTTGCTGGTACAGCGATTTCGTCGATTGCCGTATACCAAAAAAAAAAAAACGGGGAAAAAAAAACAATTCTGAAGAGACTCAAAATCGGTGTTTCATTTCTAAACTTTTTCAACTCATGCAAAGCTTTGACGTTTGTCGATGGGAGTGGGAGTGGTTCAACTTTACACCCGCGTAGATTTCGAGGTAATGCGTAAAGTTTGCGCAGTGTGAAATAAAGCTTATCGAATGCTCGCGCATCTCTTTCCGCGAAATGACCTTTTATTATCTTTGTCGAAACAAAGAAAATTCGGGTGCGCTACGCGTATTCCATAAATGTTGATCGACTGCTGGGGATGGGGATACTTTTATGACGGGTATTAGTAACCCGTATGTAAATGCGGAGTAAATGCGTCAATGGCTGAGCCCCGATTTTATCGTCGCGAATGTAAATTATGGGATTGTCAAAGCGGCGTTGCTGACACTCGCAAATGCATTTCGAGACAAAATGATGATTGTTTTCCTCTTCGTTTTGCCGTTTAGATTACACCTCTTTTTATCGCTCAGATCATCACATTAAATGAGCTCGTAAATCATAAATTACGACTTTGCCTCTTTAATCGAAAAAATTGACAATGGTCATATATAACCAACAATCCCAGGTGAAAAATTGTTTAAAAATAAAAGTTCATTAACAAATATCATCGTGATTCGCTCCTAAGAAGGCAATAATATCCCAGGTTATCGAGGCTAAAAAAGGCAGCTCAAACAGTTCGAGCGGCAGTAACTGGCACGAGCAGCCTCGCAGTCTACCGATAAAACAGCTCTCCTCGACTTCTTACTTCCCCGAGTGCTTTATTATCGCGTAACGCAAAGTTTTAACGCTACTCCGATCGTGTAATTTTCCCGTCTAGAGGGGGGAGGGGCCAAGCCAACGTGTCCGCCGTATAAGATCTAGAGTCGATCAAGTTCGCGCATTACAAGGCTTAATTAAAGCCCGTGGCTCATTACCGCGGCTCTTCGCTGCCGGCAACAACTCCCCGCTTATATATCCTTCATACATGTATACATGTATACATATCAGAGAGAGAGAGAGAGAGAGAGAGAGAGAGAGGGATGAGCTCAGCGAGGCGGGGAATCCGCTAGGCCTTCTTTCCGTTCCGCCTTGGCTTGGCGCCCGAGCTCCACTTAAGCCGATGCGACCCTCGCGCGATAATCTGCAGGAGAACCGAGCCCAAACTCCCAGGAGCTGGCGGCGCTGCCTCTTTCTTTCGCGCTAGCAGGGGATCTTTCGCCTCCTCGCGCGCCGCGGCCTCAATGACTTTAAGATTGTGAGGGATTGTTGTACGTGTATAGAGGAGCTGCTGCCGAGCGGGAATCATTTCGATTATCGGATGAGCGCGTAAATTCGATTTTTATCCTTCGCTCGATGGGAGTATCGAGGCCAAAACTTTCTCTCCCTCGGTAATTTTTCCTCGATTTTGGTCGCGCTGACCGAGGAGAGGATCAGTGTGACGAATCGAATCTAGAAATTAGTCAGTTTGATTCGAAGTAGGCACAGACATTGTATAGTTTAAAAAATAGGTACAGAATAATATGATATTTGATAACTGTATTCTAGACCAAATGACGGATACCTGCACGAAAATTTAATCTATTTTTTAGCCAGTAAAAGTAGAGAGTGCAATAATATGTGCTCATCAGAGCTTTGGGGATTGGATTGACCGACTCTAGTTTTACTACTTTAATTTTAATGGACAAAAAATATCCATTTGTTATAGCCATTAATTAAGTTTGTGGATATTTTAAATGGTTTCATTTCTGCCAGGGTTGTTTTACTACCGACAATTTTTTACGTATACAGAAGAAGGGATACTTTGTAAAATGATGAGTATTATTAGAGTATGATATGTTAATGGTCATTCGAGAACAATTATAATAATAAGGACACTTAAAAACAGTAGTAAAAATGATGATGATGGTACATAGTAAAAGCTCTAAAACACACAGTAAATGATTATGCTCAAGTTTTATAACTTTCTTTCACTCCAATAATCGATCCAAAAATGAAGGCACATGTGCAAGAATTAAAGAGAAATACAACTGCAAATATTGAACGTGTCCTAAATATAATAATTACTTTTACCGTCATGAAGTTTAAAAAAATTATTTTAATTATAATATGAAAACCTTTTTTACGCGATGGATAAAAATTGAAATAATTGCATTAAATTTGCATACGGGATTCATTATTGAAAAACGTATGGGAACATTATACGAATAAAAAGTGTCAGAGGTACAATAATTCTCCGTAATTTTAAATCCAGATTAATCAAATTTTAATTATTTTAAAAAACTAGACAGATAAAACAATGTATTGGATTTTATACGATATTTCATTAAATCAACTGAATAACAATAATTTAAATTTAAACAAACAATTTTCACAAAATTTTTACACGTACTAGTAAGTAAAAGTTTGTTATTTAATGTAGATGTTTGATTTTATCAATTTTACTCATTGATTTAAATTTGATTATTTAAATCTTATATAATTGAAATGATGAAATTGAAAATTATTTCGCACATCATTCAGCACATACACAAGCATCTAAACAAGAATTAGCACATTTTTTACAATCAACTTTTTCAATTAATCATGGTCATGCATTGATAATGAAATAACTGGACTTGATTGATGCATTAAAACACTAGCAATCAGAGAATGCAAATGTTTCAACTATAGGTTACGCATTTATTAATAATAATATATACAATTCCGGAAACTACAACATTTCTCATGCAGCGCAATCACCTACAGCTACAGATGTTTAAAAAGTGCATGAAACTCGTCTCACCATAGTTGATAAGTCGATTATAATGCTTGCATGTCGAGGTTTCCAACAAATAAGCGAACTTACATCTGGTAACCTAGCACTTTATTAACTTCACTGATTGCTGTTTCAATAACGGAAACAGTACTTCGTCTTTCTCAAGTTTTTCCCTCGCGTGACTCATTAGTTTTATGCTTTCCTCCCTTTTTTTATTATAGATCAGTAAAATGTACCAAGTGTGTCAGTGTTTCAGGGTGAGAGGAAATGGAATAACTCCGATGAATATCCAAAGCATTTAACGTTTTATTTGAAATGCTTAAATATTTATGTGCTTGTTTATATTGCGAATCAATGAACTAAAAACGAGTATATATATTTACGGACATTTACAGTTTCAAACTTTTTTTCTTCAATTTTCAATATTTGAACTTTTTGAAAGTTTAAGACGATTCTGTGGACGATAGAGAATTGGGCTTAACTCGAAAAAATGTTGAAATATTCAAAATTGAACGAAAGAAGTATGAAACCATAAATATCGGTAACTATGCTCGTCCGGCTTCTATTTGACGACTGTTTTATTATTTCTAGACAACTGAAAATACAAAACAATAAAAGCAAAGTAAGCTAAGCTTTTGTTTCAGAACTTGATACTCGACCATTTTTGTTTTTGTGCCTTTTTTGGTTTTGTATTTTCAACACTGAACTCGAACTCGGTAATTAACCTTCGGATAACCAGCAATTATAGTTCATTTTAAAAATTGCAGTCCTCAGTTGTCATACAAAATGACTTTGAAACATTGAAAATATTGATTTTTAAATGAATTTATGAATTATTTAACGCAAATATGCTTATTCATTCGAAATAATCACGAGTCATATTCGAGCTCCGAAAATTTTGATTACGACAACGAAAATGGAAAATGTAATTGTATCTCAGTCTGTTTCATACATAAATTACAATCTCTGAATTAAAGGGTGTGTCACCCCTTCAATAATTACTACAAGTGTCTGCGACAGCTGGATGACTAATCAACTGGAAAACACAATTTTGATTAATCTTGCCTACGAAGTAGTAGAATTAACATCATTTATTTTCAAGACTGTCTTATTTATTAAAAAAATTTTAAAAAATAATTGTATCATCAAACATACAGTAATAGAGAGTAAGAAATTTTTCAGCTATTTTTCAAAACAGCGCAAAACGAAAAAAGATAACATCGAAATGAGAGAAGCTCCTGAAAATAAAAGCTTCATCTCGAAGCGAAATTTTAATTAACAATTGATGCGCTGGAAAAAAGAAAATTTTTCGCAATAATAAACAATGATGAAAATTTGAAAAAAGGGAAAATAAAAGCCGGCGTTTTGGCAAAAGAAAAAGTTGACAAGTAAGGCGTTAAAAAAGAAAAGTTGAGAGTCCCCATCTAAAGAAAACGGAGATAAGGAACGGTTTTTGTTTTACTTGTGAAAGGATCTTCTCTCTTATATATTGTTTTGGAAGAAACGTAGATCCCAGTGCCTTTTGTGCAGGGACTGAACTGAAACGTCATGTTAATAAAAAGAAAATATTTGTTTGTCGTAAATTTGAAAGTTCTCACGAAAGTTCTTTAAAACAAATTGTTTTTTTTTTCAACTTGAAAGTGAGCTTTGAATAAATGAATAATACTACACTGCAGAATACATTATCCGGAGATTCGTATAAATAATAATCATCCAAAGTAAATTTTTGCATACAATGAATTATACCAATTGATTAATGGCCCATCAGCTGCTATACCAACTCAGTTGAGCCCCACCAAACCGAACGTCGCATTCGTTCCCCTTTCTCATGTCGCAATTCTCCCCCGCTGATTTGTAGTCGTTGAAAACTCTGTCTATTTTTCTACCCTTTCCATCGTTATAAATTCACGCGGCGGTGGCGGCGGCGGTGGTGGTAGCACTTTTCCCCCTACCCTCCGATATAATTCGGACTTGAGAAACGGCTCCAATTATCGCGGCCAGCAGCGATAAATATCGAAGCCCGCAGCTTGTTGTTTCATCCTTCCTCCTTAGACGCTTTATACCTTCATAGGCAATTAGCGTGTCTCCGGGGGTAAGGCGAAAGAGAGACGGGGATGACGGGGAGAGGGGAAATGAGAAAAAATAAGAAAAACACTTGAAGCGTCTCGGCGCTCGAGGAATAAAAAAGGCTCCCCGACAATGAGGTAAAATAGGTTAATGAGGCAGCGCGTGTACGGAATGTACGCAATCGAAAAACTTAGCTGCGAGTCAGTGCATATATATATGTATATATATATGTGTGTGTGTGTGTGTGCATACGAACAGAAATATATATAGAACTGCCGATGCAAAAATGTGCCCCGGGCAAGGGGATTTGAAAGTAAAACAAACGGAAAGAAAGCACCGCCGCCGGCGCAAAAAGCGCGAAGAAGCGAAAGCACCGCCGAAAAAGCGGCACGAGCCGCGCGCCGCGTGTAATAACACAGCTCGGCTTTTTCGCTCATCCGGTGCTCTGCACTTGTGCTCTCTCCCTCTCTCTCTCTCACTCTCACTCACTCTCTCTCTCTCTCTTTTTGCCCTCTGCGCTTATAACCGAAAGCTGAGTCAGACGCTCGGGGCTCCGCGCGCGCTACACGTAGGTATAAGGCTTCTCTGACCTGCACAAACGAAACGCGCGCCCACCTAACGTTCCTACCGAGCCTTGCCAGCCGCCTAATTCGCCTGTTTGCCCTTTGCTCTTTCTCTCTTCTCTCTCTTCTCTCTCTTTCTCTCTCTCTCTCTCTCTGTGTGCGCGGACAAGGAAAATTAACGTGCTTCGATTCGCCCTCAAATCCTCGTGCACGTGTGTGTGACTGCCTGTGTGTTTGAGTGCAGGAGGGCAAAAAAGCAGCAGAGAGAGAGAGAGAAAGAGAGAGAGTTTTGCGGTGGAACGGCGGTAAATTTCTTCGCGGCCCGTTTGCTCCGCTTTCCGCGGATTGCCTCGGCTCCCTCTGACCCCACGGAGATTGGCCAATAGTGTCCCGCCAATGGTCCGCTAAAGCGTATATAAATAACGAAACACTGCACCGACGGCCGCCGCCATCTAATCTTTCTTTCGCTTCTTCCTGGGTTTCGTCGCGGCCGAGCCCCGTATATGCGGGCCGCCACCGGCGCAAATATACCTATACCTTGTATATACAGAGCGATAGGGGAAAAGCGGGACAATGAGGCGCGAGCTGCACCTCTCGCTCTGTTTTATTTTATATCGCGACACTGGGCTTTCGTCGATGCGAGCCTTTACGGTTATTTCATTCGACTTTATAGCACGACTGCGATGCATCCACATAAGCAATTTCATTTCTGCGACACATATATATATAAAGACGTCGTTTCAAAAGCTACACAGCTCATAAAGATGAGTTTCGGAATTGAAATTAAAAGAATTTGGGGGATTTCACATTTAAAAGGCATATTTCGTTCGATATTTCAAATCAAAGGTTAATTTGGAGCTCGAATTAAAAATTTAAATGTGCATCCGTATAATTAATATCTGTATAATTAACTCTTGTGCAAAATCATAAACGAAGATTAAAACGATTCAATCATATCTGGTAGAAACACATTTTTGTAATTAATTCTTTTTCCTTGTTTGATAATCAAAATACATCTTCATCGTGATCGGGAATATTCAAATAAGTTCATTACAGTCAAAATATGCTTGAAAAAGGGGCCTTTATCTATGCATTGCAGACCTTGAATAGGCTTGTATAAAATTATAATTCTCATGAAAATTACTCAAGAATATTTCATTTGCTCAAGCATTAATAATAACAAGTGAAACGAGTCATTTCTTTATTGAATTTACATACATAATAAAATATCATTTCTGAAATCGATCATATTTCCCAAAAATATCCAATTCAGAACGTCAATTTTTCACTCTCTCACAATTAATTCCGTCTCTCAGTTGAGTATCAGCCTTACTTCGTATATACACACACACGAAGTACAGCCTGTACAGACGAAAATAGTCCGAGAGCCGTGCTCAGATAAATCGGACGCGCGAACTGCATCTCGCTTTCCTACACCTTCGATTTCTCAAGTCGATTCTCCACTCTTTCAACCCCAGATCATTTATTTTATTTATGTGAGTACACTTTTCATTCCCTCTCTCAGCTCTAAAAGCGATGAGACTTTGTTAAATTATCGGACTCGGCGAGTTCTACACTCTTTCATATCGTTCGCAATGCTCGGCTGCTGCTTATGTCGTGGCGAGTGTTCTTTTTGCTTAAAAATTAAAAGCTGACCGTGGCGATCATTGGTGCGACGTATAGCCTCCACGAGAATTCAATGCTCATTAGTCATCGATATGTATATATATACATATTATAATTCGCCGATTAGGTATATCGTTATTGTGGAGCAGGCTATTGAAATCGAGGAGTCGCTATACGCGGACTGAGTAACCGAACGACTGTGATTTTTGTGTGGCGCAGCGATGAATAGCCGTTCGCTTTAGTACATAATTCCCGATCGTATACAAGTATACACACTTTAAATAAATAAATATCATAAATGCATATCGTCGATCCAAATAATTAACATACACGAATACCACTATATATATGTGTGTATATAATATACGCATTGGCATAATGAATGAGTCGTACACATCACCGCTCTTGTTGTTGTCGGCGCTCCGATTTCAACGAACAACAATGCGGCCGCTGTTTGAGTTTGAGCGGGACGCTCGTGTTTTCTCACCGTCCACATAATTAAATATTTAAATGGTTTTTCTGCGATACGACGCGAATAAATACGTCAAACACGCATACCGTTTTTTCATCTTTGTCCCCGCTTCTCGTTTAATACACAATATATACTCGCGGAGGTATTCGTTCTCGCAGCTTTGATTAAAAAAAAAAAGAGGGGAGGGGGTACACAGACAGAGGTGCAGAGCTGAAAAGTCGTCGGTCCGTTTAATAAAACGCAGGCGCAAATCTCCAGCGTTTATACGCGAAAAAGATCCGACAAAGCCAAACGGTCTGAGCGTTGCCTTATAGAATTGCGGGTAAGCATTTTTTTTTTTTTTTTTTTTTTTTTTCATTACTCTATATATGTATAGAGTTTCTCGCGCGTCCCGCTACACGTCAGTTCCATACCCACACAGGCAAGTGTCTCGAGCAGGTCGCCAACGCTGCACACACACACATACTATACACGGAGAGAGGAGCGACAGCACATAATAAGGGCGAGTTGGGGAGAGAGAGGCTCGAAAGAGAGAGAGAGAGAGAGATTGCTAATCTCGGCTAAAGTCGCGGCAGCCCCGAGGTGTATCCGCTTAAGTGGATGTCGAGACAGGAGGCAGAGCAAGATCCGCTAAGACGATGCTGCTGCTGCTGCTGCTGCCGCTGCCACCGCCGCTGTGTCAGTGCAGCTATACACAAGCTCTTCCCGCTCACCTATATCGACTTTCCCTTTCTCGATGATACGCGCTAGACTCTCTCTCTCTCTCTCTCTTATACGCCCATCAGCCGTCGCGCACCGTCTATAGGTATAGGCGGCTTCCTCGCTTATGTATATGGAAAACTTACACACCGAGGCACGGCCCAGAGAGTAAACGGCTTGCTATATTACACGTCGCGCATGCACAGGTACATCAAGAAGAGCGACCCGGGGGCTAATTCGACCTGCGGGCGAGTTGCTCGCGAGCTTTGGCTAGGGTAAATCGAGAAAGGTCGAGCCAGCTATTTCGGGCGTGATATACTCCATTTTTGTGTGTCTCTCTCTCTCTCTCTCTCTCTCTCTCTGTGTGTGTGTGTGTGTGTGTAGAAGTAAGGGATCAGTGAAGACCTCGTATCTACTCTCTACTCGTAACTTTACGGAGCCGTGCAAATACCTGCCGGAATGTATTCCTCCGCCGACGAGGCTTTTCCCGTCTCGCCTTAATTTCGGCGGATTATTTCTCTTTTTTTTTCTTCCTTTTTTGCTTCTTTCCTCCTCTCTGGCTCGAATCTCCGTCTGTGCGTAAGATTGGATGGGCCCGGAATTGAATGATACCTGAGACGCGGCGTTTTTTTTTTGCGTAGAGTCGGAGAAGTAAGCAGCTCTCATGGGAGACCGAGCTAATGCGCGCACTTACGACTGATGCGGCCTGACCCGTGCTGCGCGTTACCTAGATATTCCGATCTCGTTTTAATTTCGTATATTTTCGCTTCTCTGAGATCGGGTCCGCTTAATAATTATAAAAGTCTAAATGTCTCGTATCGAAGTGCCTATATGTTTGTAATTAAAAGTTTGCCGTGATAATTCTCACCGAACACTTGCTCTCGATGCATTTGCTGGAGTACAAACAATCGAATTTGGTGAAACTACGACGTGCGAGCGCGGCGAAACAATGCTTTCATCCACTACCAGCCATATTATCGATTCATAAGTTATACCGAGTGTTCGCTTTCGTGTTGCAAAACATGTCAATTAACATTAGCGTTGATATACTATATCCGTGCAGGCATAATGAAGGGACAATGGGCCAGATAACACGTCGATACGTAAGAACAACAAAAGCGAATCAACCGCATTTACTACATTTTTCTCTTGCAGCCAAAAAAGCTGCTAGGTTTATCCAGTCGTCGCTCCACGCGAGTTATACCACGCAGGAAAATACGGACATCCGAGTCTCTTCTTTCCCTTTTCCACTTTATACCTCCCAAGGATACAATCCGCGAGTCCTCGCGACCCAACTCCTTTGAAGTATCCAGTATTCAAACGGACCTGCTGTGAAACGCTACCGCAGTCCTAGATAAATAATCCACACCTCCGCTGTATCTTGCGCTTACACCTCTGCACCGTTTCTTTTTCGACCCCTACCACATTAGAAGCCGATCCGGATCGGAGAATCGACTATTTGGATGAATAAAGGATCGAAGAACAATGAAGTTCTTTAGGAAACGTGCGGACACAGTGTCATTTGCTATTACGGCAGTCTGGAGAGTTTGAAAAATATACACTGCAGCTGCAGGCAGCTTGTACAAGAAAATTTTTTTTTTCTCTTTCGAACTAAAACGTACTTTGTCGACAACGCAAACTCTGATATAATGAAATATCCTCATTCTCATTCCTGAGATATAACTTTCGAAAACTAAGAGTCCGCGCTGAGTCTTTTCGGCCTTCGTTGTAGTAAAAGGCGAATACACGCAGGTATCTGGTCGCGTTAATTTCGCCGAGCGGCTGATGGTCGCAAACGAGCTTTCGCGGTACCAGGACACGCTGATAATACGCGGTTGTACGAGAGAGAGAGAGAGAAAACACGAGAGAAATATATAGCTTCAAAGTATAGCCGCCCTCTCCCACCCTTTGTCCTTTTTTAATCGAACAGCTCGCACGCGCACGCCTCTCTAACCTATATATAATATATATATATATATAT